>WURS02149969.1:0-100306 GCA_011762765.2 Rhinocypha anisoptera
GGGTTTCGGGTTTTAGCAATTTTGTTTGCTAAACCCGAAACCCATACCCAAACCCTAGCCCAATGGATACCCGTCTATGGATAGAAAATTTTTATCTATTTTCCCTATATTAAGTACCGAGTCTTATTTAGTTACAAAGTTTCCATGTTTGCTCTGCAGATAATCAAAATTATTATTAATTTTAATCTTAATAAGCAATCGAGCAAATTAAAAACATCTTTTAAATAAAAATAAAAAATTTAAATTTTCAAACTCCCAGTTCGGATAAGGAGGGGTTCGGATAAGAGGGGTTCGGATAAGGGGGGGACGACTGTATAGCACTCTCGATATCCAACGACATGAAATACTGCACAGCACGCAGAACGCGTGTCAAAATTTTAATCCAAACGGGCAAGGGATTTCGAAACAGTTCAAAATTTTAACTCAAATGTAGCAGCTTTTAACCACGATTCGAAATTTTACTCATTTGGGTAAAAATTTTTAAAAACGTTCGCTGTGTGAGTAAACCCTCATATTTGCGCGATTTTACGAATGATACAGTTGCTGTACAAAATGTAACCCTGTCTTTGTACTTGCTTTGGTTTTCCGAACTTAGAACTGTTCTGCCTTCCACTTTGTTTCGACAACAGTGCTCTCTAACTTGGTGTGATTATGAAGGCACAAAACTGTAGTATATTTTAATTGATCTTGTCAATAAACTTATCCATTTGAATATTTATTACTCTTAAAACTTTAAAATTGGTCATGAAAATCTCAATGTCAATGAGAATCATGATGAGATTAATCAGCTATTCTTCATTTAAAAATAAGATTTTCGTGAACTTTCAGATGTGTAACACATGGGTCAAAATAATAAGCATCTGAAAGTTAGGATCCAAAATATTGGAAAAAGTGGCACGCAAAAGTATATGTAAGACACTCATGTTAAAACCCCATAGGAAAGTAGAGGTATAGTAAAGGTTGTTTTATACATGAGTACTTAACTGTCTTACACTGCGTGGGAGAAAGGCTTGTCAATCAATGCGAGTCTAGAAAAGCACTTCGAACACATGCACATACACTAATTAATTTATAAAATACTGTTCGTTTTAGTCTCTTTATATAAAAAGTGATGGTAAATGTCAAGAAAAGCGAATTGTCAACCAATCGAGCCATCTCTGTACTTTTGTGATATGCTCGAGACTGAGTATTAAAGCTCGAGTTATCATAATTCGAAGAATTATGCAAAAAAACGAATCGGATGAGAATTGAAAAAATTCTAATCATGAGACTGCAGCTTTAATGAAAGTTAGATTCGAATTGATTAAGCAAAAGTGCAGTAGAAAATTTAAAATTTACTGAGAATAGAAAATAAACAATAGAAAACCATCATACTTGTCATTAATATAGGGATTGCAGGAAAAGCCAACCCCAAAAGAAAGTTGCTAGAAAAATGTTACTTTGATAGTGCTTTTTAACAAAAAAAACTTCCTGGAATTATCCTATGTAAATAGGTTAAGTATGTACATAGCTTTTCCTGCGATCCCATAATTAATATAACAAGCAGGATTTATTTTAAGCATTCAATTATTATTTGAATATGTGCTTATTTGGAAATCTTGCACTGTCACACTGTGCTACAATGCACTGCAGTCTGCCCACAATGAACACGAAAAGCCAGTGTTCATTGTCGTTAAAGTACAGGCAATACTCAAGAAAGGCCTGCTCAAGAAATGACCTCCATTATAAATCGCCATAGAGCAAGCGCATCCCTTACCTCTGGTCACATCTAAAAAAATACCATTTGTACTGCCAAAGGTATGGAACATTTGTGGCCGTCATTTGTTTCATTATATACAGTGACTGTTACAAGCATTGCTGTTAAATCTCGTGAGTTTGAGGGTTTACTGTATGTAAGTGATCACGTGAAACAGTGTCACACAGCTCAAATGTAATGCAGGGAATACGACCCTTCATATAACGTCTATTGAAAATGCTTTCAATTATTTTCACTTCTAGATTTTAATTTATTTTTATTTTTAAAAATATATTAAGTTATGAGGAGTATTTTGAAATCAAAATTGTTATTTCATACTCAGTTTTTTAGGAAAAGTTAATTACCAACAAGTTAGGTTTGTCTGTAGTTTAAAGTTTTCGACTTCACTTTTCTCGGCGATTACTTTCTTTAGAAAAGAGAGCAAGATCTCCAAATAGAAAGTTTAAATTTTAAACTATAATAAAAATAAAAAATTTCATTGATAATAGTATACCTAACTACCTTACATCAGCGAAACTTTTTTTTAAAGAAATGTTGAAGTTTTGAACTTTGAAAATATTTCAAATTTAAAATATTTAAAATAGTTCTAATCAAAGAAGACTCAGCAAACAAAAACTTATTCAAATGCACTTGTACTTTACAGTCACTAGCATAAGTGTAGATAATATTATCTTTTTTTATTAAAAAGACATAAATCTTAAAGACTAAGTGGAAACATTTTAAATTACATCTCATTAAAAATATATTTATGTGGGCTTTCAGAAGAAGTATAGCATTGGCCAAAATAATAGATTTTTGAAGCATCCTAGAAATCTTTAATAGAGCCTCAAGCTTAGCCGAAATGGAAATCGAATTGTAGCAAAAAAAAGTGCATTTCTCATAACTCAGAATTTCAATAAAAAATTGTAATCTAAATAATATAGGTGATACAGAACACATTTTTGAAATTAAAGTTGATTCGTACTAATGCTCATATGTCAGTAGATTGAAGCTAGTGAAGAGATTAGATCTATTTTGTGTTTCTGAACTAGGATTAGTCATATAGTCCAACGAATGGTTCAAACTTTCTAATGTCTAATGCGACAAATCTAGTCCTGCATTGGCTTAACTGTGTCACATTACACAAACCAACTTACCGTAAGTAGGGTAATAGAATAAGAAAATGCCAATATTTTTTTGTATGATGCTAAGCTATGGTTAAGTAAATTTCAATTTTAGACTATTTGAATCAATCGATAGTGGTGGATAGTGGTATAGATTGATTTGAGCAAAATAACCCAATCAAGCGTTTAAGTGAAGCATTTCAGTAGAACTTGTGTGAAGTGCAATCGATCTGAAATGTGAGATGGCAGTTGCAAGTAAAGTGTCAAAGCACGTAGAGTGTGACTGGCTGCACATCAGTGGATGGGAACTGTTTTAATTTGCGCTCTGGTTACAGTGCCACAAAGGCGACCGCGAGCAGCATCAATAGTGGCAATAGTGCCACTCGCGGTGACTGATGACTCCAGCCACTCACAGTGTCATGTGCACCGCCAACTGACGCTCAATGGGCTCAATTTGCCGCTCTCTGAACAGTGAGTCCGTCTCACTGTATACTCAATGCCACTCGCCACTCGGTCCGATGATTAGACGCTCAAATAAGCTGTTCAATGTCATTACAAAAGTCATTTGTCTGCGGATTAGACTGTCCATCGAAGCTCGACAGACGATCAGTCTTGCTGCTCCTATCGGCATCGTGATTAGCAATGATTGTAACTTGCGTTCGACTTTTGCCTGCTGCTACCACAATCGATGCGCCGCGCTATGCAAATTCTCTCCTCGCTGGCACTTATTTGCATATGACTATCCGATTAGATCCACTTGGTCCAAATGTTTTCCGATCCGTTCCCTAATTGCTTCAGTTGTAATAGTTAAAGTGTCATCACCAGACATAGTCTGTCATCAGGCTGGGATTGTCCTAACATTTTCCGGCTCATTCATATTCAATTGCACACAAGTCTTCGTTAATGCTGACATTTGGTAGATAGTTGCAAATTAATTTTTCAAATTCCATCATTCTTTCTGCTGTTAAATATCACACGTTAAATTGCGCTTCAAGCTAAAAATTCGATAAACGATTAACATTTAACTGACGCACTATTATAAACTACCAAGCTGAAGTTGAAATTCCCAAAATGTTTGAGCAGAATCATTAAGCCTGCCAATGACAGCGGCGTACCAAGTCATGGTAAGAGATAGTGCGGGTGGCAGCTTCTTGAACGTCCATCTGGGGCAACAATCGATCGCATCGTCTAATATCAAAGGTTATCTTGCTCAATGTAATGCACTTTTTTTGTTGGTGTTGCTATTTTGGGAAACTAAGCCAAAGTAGGCTGGTGATGATCGTCGATCATGCCGTGGAAATGTCAGAATTGGGTCGACGGAAGTGATGGTGCTTGTGGCGCGATTGCGCGCGCCTAGAGAGGGCGAGGCAAGCGAGCGAGTGGGCTCTCATTGGCCAGCGATGTGTGCACAATGTGGCGGAATGCGGCCGCCCCGAGCACCGACCGCCCGCCCGTCACTCGGAGCGCACTGACGGCGCCAAGTGGGACGCACAGGCCAGGCTTACTCTGCTACCCTACCATATAGCTCACACCACTGGCACTTGGCGCGCCGTGGCCCTTTTAAAACGTGAGCCCCTCTCGGGTCCACTGGGCACTCGCCGAACAGACCTCATGGTATCCCAGTAGTCTTTCGTAGTTTTCTTTCATCTTGTTGATGTTATGCCTTTCTAGAGATTTATTTATTGTTGCTTCTGTTGACCATTGATTCTATCTTTAAATGGCCTCACTGTTTGCCCATTTTATCGTTATTTGTAACTAATTGATCGGCATTAACCAAGAAAAGTACAAAAAGCAAGTCAACATGCAGAATTGTAACGAAAAGGAGACAAAGCTCTCCCAACTTTTCTATACAGGTGAGACACTCGTGAATTTAGTAGTCACATGTGTGACAGTTATGTGACAGAAGTGGTTAACTTCTTTGTTCAGACCTCTCCCTATCTCTAGATCTTTCTGAACCTAAACTAAAGTGTACTACTTAGTTTAAAACAATGGTTTTGATGAAATTTTATTACTATAGTAGTAAAGTGTAAAATAAGTTAAATTTCGTCAATATATTTATTAAAAAATTGCTCTGTTAAACTTTTTTAGTTTAAAGTTAATTTTGCGTTTGAAACAAAGTTAGCTACTGGCCGCTTTTAAGGCTTTTGTTTAAAATGTGTTACTTTAGCCCGCACTCCAAACTCAAATCGGATAAGAAGATGAAACTTGGAACTACTTTGGGATAAGTTAGTAAAATTTAACATATTTTATATTTTACTGCTATAGCATTAAAATTTTACTACAAGGACAGTAAAGCTGTTCTAAGTTCAACATTTGAGTTTAGAGTGCGTTAGTTGTTCAACAACTCTTTCTTGCTTGATAATACATAGATAATGTTATATGAGATTATAAGAAAAGTTTTTACTTTATTTTTGTAAAATTGGATTCAAAATGTTGGTTAATTAAAAAAATTGTAAAACTTGGTTCACACCAATAAAATGAGCAGTTAATGTGAATTGAAAAGAAGAGTACTTGTGGTGAATGATAAGCTGTTGGGACAATGGTGGAGGGGTAAGTTGGGTAGTGTGGCGGGGTAGAGATCACTCCCTGGTGGTTAGCCCTCTGATTCAATGAGGTCGACTAGAACAACTTGGCACTTTGTCGATCAGTGCGGTGATTTGTTTCAATTAGCAGTCACTGTCACTCTACCGGCTCGTGGGGTCACTCTCGCTCCTCCCAATCTTCATTTTCACTTTACTACTTTATTCTTTGCGCAGATATCCTGCCTATCAAGGAAAACTCGTACATTTCGACCAAAGAATTTCTACAGCGAGTAATCGATGTATGCTTCAGCTTCATTGAAGAGTCGAACGATCGATCGACTAAAGTGCTTCGCTTCTTCGAGCCGTCTGAAATGCGGAAAAAGTTTGATTTTGATCTTGGGTCCCAGCCGCGTAATCTAGAACAAATCATTCAGGACTGTGCTGCCGCTCTCTACTACCAAGTTCGCACTGGTAAGTGATATGCTGGCTCTCGTCGCCGATCATTGATCACAGTCTTGAGTTCTAATTATTCCCGAGGGCACTCTGGTGCCAGTGAGTGATAATATTTTTGCAATTTTTTATCCACCAACCCTAATCTGAATTTGATTGTAATATATAATGGTATGGGCATCGTGTGATATTGACAGTGGAATCAACCACTGTTGCCTGCCTCGGTGACCAGTCGAGTGAAAATTAAATATGACCCAACAAGAATGAAGCAGGAGTAAAGCGCGGCCTGCTGCTGGCATAGGCAGCAAGTGTCGGCCTGGTGACGTGTGCACAGATTGTCCCAGTGCAGCCTTGGTTGGCTTTGCGCGCCAAGTGTACCGCACCGCTCGAGATGATGGAACAGCTCGTGCTCTCCGGTGATGCTAGTGAGGGCCCATTTGGCACAGACCGCGCGTCGCGCCCTTAGTGAGCTATGGACAGCAGTGGGCCCAGTGAGCCGGGTGGCGAACAGCCAGCCGAATGCCAGACATTTTTCATAAGCCACTGGCTACGCGACCCTCCGCTACTGCAGCCGTGCAATTAGAGCCAATCTGTGCCGTCGAGACTGACTCGTTGAGAAGGCAATCGGAGAGGCGACTGTCCGTACCACTCGCCATTCAATTTGCTCGCAAGAAGGCCGTAATTATAAATTAAACGCCCAGGATGGCGCAGATAATGACAGGCTATGGACGGATGCCACGTAACCCAACACGCTTCAAATGATAGTTTCAATACCAAAATCTGTTCCTTGTCTTTTGGTTCAATTTGTTGTTGATTTAACGCTACAGCGAGTGTATCCAGTGGCAAGTGTAGATTCACTTGAAACTCAATCGGTAGTTTGGTAAAGACGACTGGCTGCCACTTCGCTTGGCTTAATATAATCAGCTTATTTGTCTTTGGCGGCCGTCCAAAGAAAGCTTGGCACACTTGGCTCGCGATAATAATGGCCCATCGAGCCAAATGGCTCTTGAGTTGACAGTCGATGAGCATCGTGAAAGATGAAACGACGTCTGTAATATGAAACGCGTCCAAGTTAGACCAAACCAAATGACTTTGATAGCAAAACGCGCTTTGTAGCCAAAGTGTGAAACTTACCAGAATAAGATAGATACTACGAGAAGTCCGTGCACTATTCCGTTAACTGTCAACTTTGGAGAAGCATGAATTGGGCTTTCTAGGTGGCACGATGAATCG
Organism: Rhinocypha anisoptera; assembly: GCA_011762765.2. NCBI lineage: Eukaryota > Metazoa > Arthropoda > Insecta > Odonata > Chlorocyphidae > Rhinocypha > Rhinocypha anisoptera. The sequence continues at coordinate 7,065 of WURS02149969.1, forward strand.
AAAGTTATGCGAGGAGGACCGCAGTAAAGGCGGGCAAGCATGCATGTAAATTGATGGCATTCCAGCCGAATCACTACCGGCACGGGGTCAGCCAAATTGTTAGTTGTTGCAAATTCCATTCTCTCACTGCTACAGCTTGACTTGAGCCCGATTCAAGCTTGTAACTGGCATCATGAAGCTTCACCGACTCGTCTCACTCGACTGGCGCGCGGCAATTAATATCCAAGGGATTATGGTTCGCGTGTTTGGGTTTATCTTTGCCACTTGACAAGCAGACTTAGGTTTCTGAGTGGAATTCAAATGGCTCAGTGATGCAAAACAATAGTCGATTAGTGCACGGGCGAGGTGAGCGTGCCACGCAACCAGTTCATGCAATCGATGACTCGAGAGTTCTTGCTGAATACTACACTCTACTCTCGGACTGTTTGTTTAGCTAGGACTAATTCGATTAGAGCCCTGCCACCAAGCAGTTTGATAACATCAATGCCACAGCCGCCGGGCGGAAATGAGCTCTAACGCTGGTGCTGTACATCTATCTATCAATGTTGCAAAATGAAATCGCGGGATGCGATGTGACCACAAAACCAACTAACTAAGCACGGACGTGTGTATCCTTTTAATTTGGTACAGAGGCGCTAAATTGATATTTGAGTCCGCTTTCCGCAATGCATAATAGAAGTGTAATTAGCGCATGCGGTAAATGTGCCAACGGCAAGCTAGATATGGCAAGCTATAGCCGAGTGACGCACGACTCGATGGCAGTCATATGCTTCTCTTGGTACCGCTTCGCTCAGCCCTCCCCAGCAACCTTCCTAACTCGACCCGAGTGTGCGCGCCTCGAGATAAGAAACAACTCACAGCTCAGCTCATAATTCGGCTTCATTGCAAATTGTTTTCTTGTCCGGCCCTCGCTGACACAAATAAATCATACACTTATTGAAGTTGTCTTTGAGAAATGCCAAACTTTTTTTATAATTTACTAAAATTGCGTTTGATCTTTTTTATATTGGTTTTGATCCAAAGTAAGCTTAGTGATATCGGCAAGTTTGAATTGATTTTTGAGAAGGGTATCTTGCAGTGTTGCGTAAAATGGTAAGCTATTCATTGGCATAGGGCTATGCCAAGTGACATTTGTAGTGTGGATTGTGTGCGCAGTGGGATGACTTCTTTCCGGCCCGTTGACGTCAAGCCGCAGGCAGCGCGCAGCCAAGCGCCAAATCAGTGCCGGGAAGTGAACCTTGCCGGAGCGAGGCGCGTGCCGCACACTGTCGCTGACACTTAAATCATATCAGCAAACAACAACTGACACCGACTTGCCGATACTAAGGCTAATTTGGAAAGAGCCTCGGGTCGAAGCAAAGTCATCTTGCTACAAGTAATAGTGAAAGCATTTTACCAAGAGATTAGTTTATCACTTCTCGTATAACAACTCTAATTTCAATTTGTAGTTGCAAGTTAGTCGTCAAAACTAAATACTTAGACAAGATTGAACGCAAAGTCATTTCTGACACTTAGAGGCATAAAATAAAAAAATGCTAACCTAGCTTCACTTTCTCGTGTGCCATTTTGGCTGAACGGTAGCACACCCGCATTACTTCAACCAACTGTCATGTGGACTGGACATCGTGTCACTGGCGGGCGAGTGGCTCACAGCTGCGGCCAACACCAACATGTAAATGGCTTTGGTGGTAGCTCACTCCTCTCATTCCCACTCTCTCACCGCCCTCCCCAGGTTTACATACGAAATCGCCCCAGTCTTCATTCTCATGGAACATGAAGTATTGAAGAAAATGCGTCAAATCATTGGATTTGAAAATGGAGATTCCATTTTGGCACCAGGTTAGTTGGTGGAAAGCCACACAGATTGACTTTGCGCATCAGTGCCGACAGATGCTTTAGTGCCAAGTGCTATTCTGGCTAATCTGAACTTACATTCTGACAATCTATCTTGTAGGCGGTGCTATCTCGAATCTGTACGCGGTGATTGTTGCACGACACAAGTTATTTCCCGAGTATAAAACCAAGGGCTTGAAAGCACTTCCACAGCAGCTGGTGCTCTTCACATCCGAACACGTAAGTCAGCTAGGCGAGTGGCAGCGCGCGACAGCCGACACGGCCAGTGGCACAGCCTGCTCTAACGTGCCCAATTGGCTTCGTTAGCAATCGCATTGCTCAGAAAGAATTAAAATATTGACCCATTTTGGCTGACAACACGACTTGGCTCGTCATTGGACTATGTTTTAACTATTACAGAGTCACTACTCGACTATGGGCGCTGGAGCTGTGTGCGGATTTGGAACTGACAATGTCATCGAAGTTCCCTGCGATGAGAGGTCTGACTGTTCCCTCTCTCGAGCCTCGCTCACCGAGGGCTCTTGCATTGCAGAGGCAAGATGATCCCGGCCGAGCTGGAACGACTGGTTCAGGAGCAGTATGCTAAGGGCAACCGGCCTTACTTTGTCAACTGTACGTGCGGTACTACTGTCCTTGGTTCCTTCGATCCAATCGAACCCATTGCTGACATCTGCGACAAGTACAGTTTATGGTTACATGTTGATGTAAGTTTTCTAAAAAAACTCTACTAGCTTTGATTGAAATTCTCCAATTAGGCGGCCTGGGGTGGTGGATGTTTGCTATCTTCCAAGCAACGACACAAATTGCATGGCATTGAGCGCGCCATGTCTGTTACTTGGAATCCACATAAGCTCATGGGTACTCTACTCCAATGTTCTACTGTGCACTTCAAAGAAGACGTAAGTGGTGTTTGTTTTATTCAGTCCATTATTAATAATTAGACCTTTCATTATGATTTCTAGAAATTGCTACTGGCTACAAATCAAATGTGTGCCGACTATCTGTTTCAACAGGACAAGCACTACGATGTCACCTACGACACTGGCGATAAGGTGATCCAATGTGGTCGCCACAACGACATCTTTAAACTCTGGCTTATGTGGCGCTCTAAGGTAGTTTGTGGGAATGATATGACTAACTATACTCATTATACTCTTATTTTAGGGCGATAAGGGTTATGAAGAGCACATTGATCATCTTTTTGAAATGACTGAGTTAGTAGTAAAAATGTGATAGTTTAAGCAAGGTTTTACTGTGTTATTGTTGACAGGTATATGTTAAATGGAATTAAAGCCAGAGGAGATAAGTTTCACATGGTTCTCGAAAATCCTGAATGTGTCAACGTCAGTTTTTGGTATGTGCCCACACGTCTGCGCGGAGTACCTCACTCACAAGAACGGGCCAAAGAACTAGGAAAGGTCAGTTTTTAAGAGTGTCAGTTATCTCACACTAACCATTACTCACATTGTAGATTACTCCTCTTCTCAAAGCACGCATGATGCTTAGTGGCACTCTGATGATCAGTTACCAACCCCTGGGTAACATTCCCAACTTTTTCCGCAATATCATCTCAAATTCTGGAGTACAAAAGAAAGATGTTGACTATTTGCTTGACGAACTGGACCGTTTGGGTCATGATCTCTAAGTCGGAAAATGAGTTCTCCGCCAACAAATCTGGTCACTGCTACAATCACCTACAATGAAAAGGAGAACCGACAAATTGTCACTTGGAAATACTATAGTTGTAAATGTAGATATAGTAGTGTTGTTTGAATTATTTGCTCAGCACTGTGGTGCAATAGAAGTACGTCAAACATTGTCCGACGTGCCCCACGGATTGCAGATGGCAATCAAATCGAAAATGCGACAAAATCACGCCAAGTCTTCCAAATGGCTGGAGTGTTAGTGCATCAAGGCACAGCCACAGCCACATCTCACACCCTTAGCGTGAACCCTTAGTGAAGTAAGCTGCTCGATGGCTTACTTCCCTTTCTTGCTTCTTCAATATTAGTTCCTTTGTTAGAGGGATGGCTAGTGAGCTGGCTCGGCCAACTTAGAGCTCAAGTCACCTCCTCCAGTCATCGCCTTGAACGTGTGCCAACCAATGATCTACATATCAAAGTATGATTGCAAGCCCTTTCTAGAGTGGTGCTCATTATCAATTCAATTCATTATTTAAACACTCTTTTGTTGTTTTGCTTTGTCCAACTGCTACTTGGCAATTGGTTTCTTATTAAGTTTTCTGATCTCTTCCCACTTTTTCTCCGTTATTGTTACTGCGATTATTTTTAATTCTATTTTTTATAATTTCATTTACATTTTTTTTCTTTTTATTATTATTATATGTTTATTCAATTTTAAAGTATTTTTATTCTTTATTTTTGAATTGATCAAAACTTATTTGACGTTTGAAACTATCTAGCAAGAATTGATCTGCTTAAGCAAGCTTTCCAATGTAACTAGTAAAATTGGTTTGTTAATTGAATTGGACAAACAGCAATTTTATTGTTGAATTAATTGAATTTAGCAAATAAAGTGAAATTAAATAGCCAATGAAGGTGATGTGTGTGACTGTGTACGAGTGGTGATGTGAGCTAGTAGGCTAGCTAGCTAATGGCCAGACCGAGTCGGCTCTTTCGCTTTGAGATGACCACTGGCCAGTTTGTGGCGGAGACCGTTTACTTGGAGCCAGGCGAATCTTGTGCACGAAATCTTCTCGCTTACCGACCTCAGATTTACGACATGATTCTTTTTGTGGTCACCTGCAAGGTTCATCAACGAATATTACTGCAAAGTGTGACTAGCAATCAGTACTTTCTACCTCTTTTTCCATTGGCAATCAGTGAGTTTTGCCGTTTGCCTACTTGCTCATTCTAATGCCATTTACTTGAAGCTAACTCTTGGCAAGCTGCAATCGAATTTTATTTAAAGAAATTGATTAAAAGCATTGGGGCTGACGAAGGACAAGTGGGCCGAGTTGCGTTAATGCAAGTGAATCAGTTTAAAGTGCCACAGTACGGCGAGTTTCTTCACCAGTTGGTGATACAAGTTGAAATCGGTCTCTGTCAGAATAACTGTTCGAACAAAGGGTCTAATTTTCGGTGGGTGCCGATTGAACAGTTGCCGACTTTCGCTACTGACAAGCTGTGGGGAAACGAGCCATTGCACTACACACAGCGCAATAGCGGGACACAGTGTGCCGAATTGAGCATACCCGAAATCAAGCTGAACAAGAAAAAGTGGCGTCTCTTAACGTCACTGGAATTGAACGAGAAAGAAGTCTCGTTGCTGCTGGACGACTTTGTGCAGCACACCTACCCTTCGTTGGTGATGAACCAAGCTTCGTTTGAGCGCTACATCGACCTCATGCACCACAAACTCGAGGTGACCACCGTCTTTAGTGACTATCGTTCCCGACTCTTCAGTTCTTTCTGCTTCTCCCAGTTTGATTGCATTACATTCAAAGACTTGCTGATGGGCTTTCTAGCTCTTGATCGTCGATGTCCACACGGAGCGGTAGGAGGACAGTTACGAACCGAGTGCATCTATCGCTTCTATGTAGGCGACACTAGTCAAACAATGACACGAGCCGAGTTGTTGTTGCTCTTTCGTGACATTGCACTCACTAACCGAAGAGAGGGGGACAAGGTTGAACACAACGTTGACACTCTCCTTCGCGGTATCCAGTTGTCTCCCGAGCAAACACTCGATTTGACCAGATTCCTCGAGCTAGTTGGCAAGTTGACCATCAGAGGCACTTCCAGTCTTTTTCGAGCTACTCACTCACCGTTTAGCGATCTTTGTCGTCGCAAAGTATACAGTCTGATGATTGCTCGAGATGTGAATATACCTGATCTTCCATCTTTACAACCATCAGTCAAGTTAAACCTTTGCAAGAAGTGTCTGAGTCAGAAATACATTGTTGCACAACATGCGATTCTCTCTACTTCGACTGGATTACGGTATCAAAAGGTATTTTATTGGTTTTTCTAAAATTCACTGATCAATTTGATGGTAATGCCAACGGTTTCAGGCATTTTAGAAAAATTTATTACGAATGAAATTCAATTAGATCAGAGATTCGACCCTAAGATAAAAAATTATACGTGTATATCTGTGACTGTATTAATATATACTGAATGCACTTTTTTAAATTAACGTATCCCTCGTTCATTCACTGTGCATTTTTGATTTGATATTTGGGGAGAAATTCATTACAGAATTCAATGGTGATAGAAACGCCATCTACCGACAAAAAGTAATAGAATTTTTAAAAAGCAAACTTATCTGCAATTTTGACATTTGTCGTTTTGTTATCTCAGGAAAAAGCAACATGCGAACCAAGAGTTTCAAATACCTCTCTTTCAACCATCGACACCAATAGTTTATTTAATGAAATGAGAAATATTTTGAGGCGTTTCTTCAATATCACTTTTGGGACACAGCGAACGGGGACTATCTCGAAAGGTGTCAAGTGGGAAGTACAAGAGGAGAGGATTCAGCTAACGGAAAAGATTATTCACATCTGCAACGCATCCCGGGAGATGTTCCGTCGCTCACCTCGAGTAATCAAAGTGCAATCGCCTGTCTATGTGTTTGGAGATATCCATGGTAACTTTCGGGACCTCATGGTGTACGATCACTACTTTTGGGAGATGGCACCCACTGAGCAGGTCTCTAACTCGCTCTTTCTTGGTGACTATGTTGATCGTGGAGATCACTCAATCGAGTGTATTCTTTACCTTCTCTGCCTCAAGTTGCTCATACCAGACAAGTTTCACATGCTGCGTGGCAATCACGAGTCTCGTGTAATACAGCAGCAGTTTACTTTCTACAAGGAGTGCTTAGAAAAGTTTGCTCAAAACGGTACAAGTATTTGGGACCACTTCAACTCTGTCTTCGATTGCATGCCAATCTGTGCCGTGATCGATGAGCAAATCTATTGCGCTCATGGAGGTAAGTCTATGATGGTTGAACTGTGCTTTTCTAACCAGCTGCTGTTTAGGCATTCCTGCCAGCATTTTACGGCTAGAAAATGTGTTCGAAGCGCCGGTGCCAATGGCAAATCCAAATCTCCAATGTAAAGCCGTTTGGGAGATTCTCTGGAACGACCCAATCTCACGCAATGAATTTCAAGATTTCTCCAGCATGCTGCAGCAACAAAATTTTACATTTGAACCCACCAAAGAGTTTTTGCCCAATATCAAACGAGGCACAGCGTTCTACTACAGTCAAGAAGCGGTAGAGAGTTTTCTCGAAGCAAACAACCTAATCTGTGTAATACGAGCTCACGAAGTGATTCCATCTGGATTCCAGTTCCATATGGATGGAAGATTAGTCACCATCTTTAGTTGCTCTAACTACTGTGGAGCAGTCAACGAAGCCGCTGTAATTCATGTTGACAGAGGCACGTTGCGGGTGATCAAAATTGAAACACAAGTCAGCAATCAAAGCAATAACAACAAATGATATAAAGGTTTACTTCAAGAGAAAAAACTAATAATAAAGTATTTACATTCATGCATTCTTCATATCCATGCGAGATTATGTTGCGGCTGCAGTCGTTCTTCGGTCGGTGAAAAAGTTTTTCAAAACCATCACTTGTCCAATGCCAATAATGAGAACAACACAGGTCTCGAACAGCGACCAGGACATCACTCGACTATTCAACTCTTCTGCTCTCTTCCGACCTTTTGCTTCGTTTAGCCGGTAGTGTGTTTGATCGTCAATTATGTGATTTAGATTTTCATGAATATTCTGTGATGTTTGTTGCATCTAATTGAAATTTAAAATAATAAAGATTGAGTTATTTTGAGATAAGTTGATTCAAACCTTGGTCATCACGGTAGCATGCTGTTGCACTCCAGGTAGAGGAGGTTCTTCACCAACTTGGAAATCAAAGTAAACTAACTTATGACTAAAAGTAGAGAATTCGTTGCTAAAACAGATAGTATAGGTGCCGGTCTGTGATGGTGTCCACTTGAAAGTGTCAAATTGCTTTTTCACCCCTTCATAAAGCACTTCTCCTCGAGGTCCAGTCAGTTTCATATCGACATCATATTTTCCACCAGTCACAACCTAGAGATAAGAATAAGTGATGAGTTCACGGTAGGCTTTGGATCAACAGATGTACCTGAAACTCGACGGTTGACTCGACTCCTTGCCGAATGTCTTCGTGAAAGCACTGTTTAGCACTGTCCGGCAACTCAAATGTGAGTTCCACTGTCAGTACCGATTGTAACACAGCTGACAGAAGGCCCACTATCAGCCACACGGCACGCATCTTGAAGTGAGCTTAACTTGAGCAATTGAGCAAGTGGGTAGAGGAAATCTATGGAGAAAGTGCCAAAATGAGATTGATAAGTGCCGAATTTAGGTAAAAGTCAAAGTTACGTGGCATAAGTGACTGTAGCACGACTTGTGTTATTTGGTCGAGGCTTGTCTCTCCGTATGACTGCTAGTGCGCCTGGTGTGCTGCCAGCCTGACAGACTGCCACCCGGTCAGACTGGCAGTAACTTGGACGGCCCACCAAGCTATCCACTGCTCTCTTCACACCTCACCACTCACTGGCACCGGCATTTAGCCGACACGCTTTGCTGATCCGACTCAAACAAGAACCCAGCCTAGCCCAAAGTACCACCAGTTCCACCTGAACACTTGATACAAGCAATTATGCTTTATTTCTTTATTACTTGTCATCACTAGTGAGTATTGTCTAAGGTAATCTTTCTTCTTCTTTTAAAATATTAACTGATATACTGCGCTTTTGATCAATGTTTGGAACTTATACTATTAGCCTCAAAACCCCAGAAATAACTAAGATAACACTTGGTTTGTATAGATTGCATACTAACACCAAGATGGACCAATGAAGGTCTAGCTTGTCCAAGATAAATGATTGTACACTTTGGTTACACGAAATACTAAATAATCCAATCATACCATAACAGTAACATACCGAACGTTGTCCAACTAGTTAAGTTGCACACTGGTGGCCAGAGGAGTAGGGTTGTAAGACGGTACTGTAAGTGATAGAGAGAGAGAGAGAGCTCTCTTAACGTAAACAAAACTGGGAACAACCACACGGCACTAGACACCAAACAGCAGTGTTTAAAGGAAAAAAGTCTTCTCGGGAACTTTCTCGACAATAACACGTCATATTTTGCAAAACTTTACTGTCTGTCTAATTCGTGTTTCCACGTCGGCATCAACAAACTTTGTTATTTTCAAAGTTTTTGAGTCCTTGGTCTCAAGTTTAAACGATCCTTTCTCGCTTTGGACTTTTCTAGGTACACTATTTTAATGCTTTGATGGATCAACAACCAATGATGCAAAATCACAGCAACACAATGCCTGGAGGCATTTATCCACCAGCATCGCAAATGGCTCAGCAACAGTGGCCTGGTCAACCCGCAATGTATCCACCAGCTCCGAGCATTCCTTTGGGAACAGGCTTTTCCAACAGTCAACTCCAGGACCCGTCGGCTCAATTTTATTATCAACAACAACCGACGATGCCACCAAAAGCTCTTGCTTCACAACCTCAGACAAACGCACCGCCGGCTGATTTGTCCAGCAATCCCAATGCCAAAAGCTATCTAGATGCTTCTTTGCATAGCAAAATGTCTGACTTATCTCTGGACGGCGAAACTACTAAAAATACAAATGCACCAAAATCTGACATTTACTCATCGACACAAAACAGCGCTACTTCGTTTGTTCGCCCTTCCAATACTCAAAATGTGCTCAATCCAGTTGCATCTTCGGGTCAGTCTAACTATCAACCACCGTCTCAACAACACCAACCGCTTCCGATTTCCAATTATAATGGTTCCTCGATGCCGGCGCCACCACCACCAGTGGCATTTCTAAATTCCAACTACAACAACTACAATCAACCTCCACCTCTTTCAATGAACTCTTCCCAGAACAGCTGGGCCTCGAATGCACCTCCACCAGTTGTAGGTGGTAAGCCAGCTCAGCCTCCGATGTATAACAATGAACAAAATGGGCAGTTACAAAATTATCCACCGAACAGCGTGTATGGATCTTACCAACCACAACCTGGTCCTCCACTGATGACCCAAAACTTTGCCACCAATCGTTACTCGACTACTCCCGCTGCTCCTGGCTATGGTGGGGGATTTCCCCAAGTGTCTCCGCAACAGAACCGACTTGACCCAGAAGCAATGCCGAGTGTTGTCCAGGTGATTCTCGAGGACAAGGCTAAGTATGAGTCAAGCAATAACGTACTGTTTACCACTACGGTTCCGGCTACTGTGCCACCACTGGTCACTACGGTCATGGAAAGTGAAAACCAAGTTGTCGAAGATGGTGGCTCTGCTCGATCCACCTTTATTCGACCATCAATTTATCAAGTGCCTGTCTCGGAAGATAGCCTGAAGACTTCTGACATTCCTTTCGGTCTTGTAATCAAACCTTTTGATGATCAAGAAGTTGAAGGAAAAATTGTAATATTAATTTTATTGTTTGATAATTGCAAGCCTTACATTAACGTTTTTTTCAGTATGTGCCTGTGTCAACTAGTGAAATCGTGCGTTGCAATCGATGCAAGGGCTACATGAATCCATACAATCGGTTTATTGATGGCGGTCGACGATTTCAATGTTCTCTTTGTCACCATGTTACCGATGTTCCGCCTAACTACTTTTCTAATCTCGACCACACAGGTTTGAGCTGTAACAGAATAACTTTTGTATTTGTAACCAAATTTAAATCTTTAGGTCAACGTCTTGACAAATTCCAACGAGTTGAACTTTATCTTGGTTCTTACGAGTTTAAAGCAACTGAAGAGTATTGCCGAAATAGTAATTATTTTTGCATGATATGTTTATAACTTGATTAATGTATGTCGTTTTTCTAGGTGTCATGAACAACCGTCGTCCTCACATCATCTTTGCTTGTGAACTAACCGAAACTTCGAAGCCTATTCTTCATTCTTTGGCAGATAACTTGGTTGAGATTATTAACAACTTTCCTAAGTAATATTTAGTTTAAAGTTAAAATTGAAATTTGGTTTAAATATTTGTACTTGATTTGTAGAGATCCTCTGAGTGTGAACCCATTACCACCTTTAGTGGGTTTTGTTACATACAACTCGAAGATCCAACTCTACGACATTGTCAACAACGGGCATGCTCACGTAGTGTGTGATCTCTCCACTCCATTTCCTCCGCTCAATACATTCTTGGTCGATCCTTTGATTCACATGGACAAAATTGAAAGGTTTGAAGTCAAGTTATTAACATAAAAATGAATATATGTAATAATTTTATATTATTTATTTTCAGTTTTTTAAAAGGGTTGCCTCAACTATACGCAAACGAAGAACTAGAGATGCAAACTATATTAGGTCCTGTCATCGAAGCAGCATTGATGACCACTCAAGTAGATATCAACAACTGGATTAACCAAGGCCAATCCAACAAGATTATTAATGACAATCAGCAGAACCAAACATACGAAACGATACCGGTTGGAAAGGTCTACATGTTTCACTGCACCTTGCCCACTTATGGTAGTGACGCGGACACTCCTGGAAGACTCAAACAACGATGGACTAACTCGGTGGACGAAATTCGCAAACTTCTTGGCACAGACAAAGAGAAGACAATTCTCTCACCTGAGAGCAACAAATACTACGTGGGTCTTGGCCAGAAATGTGTCACTGACTTTGCAAGTGGCATCGAATTGTTTCTTTTCCCTCCTGCTAACGGTACTTTAATTAGCTCTTTACTCAAACTGGGTTTACTTATGACTGCACTTTTTAGCTGTTTTTATGGACGTGGCTACACTGGGAGAACTCACTCGACTTACTGGAACAGGAGCTGTTTTCAAATACTTTAACGATTTCTCGGATAATTTTCTTGTTGATTTAAAATATTCCCTTTATTCAAGCTTTGCATTTGATTGTGTTCTTAAAGGTAACTGTGGGCTGTTTATTTCAATGTTTGATTTAATTTTAATCATATTTCATTTTAGTTCGAACTTCAACTGGAATAAGGCCTCATGATTATTATGGCAATTTCTATTCTCGATCACCTAATGATATTGAGTGTGCTGCTATAAACACTAACACTAACATTGCTGTCGAGTTCAAATACGACGATAAGTTGTCTGAGGATGAACATGTTGTAGTTCAGGTAATGTTGATTTCATTTTGTAGAGTAATTCCATTGATCATTTCATCTGGCCATTTCAACTGATTTAATCATTTTGATAGACTGCAATATTGTACACTTCGTTGTCCGGTGAAAGGCGCGTGAGACTTCACAACATAGCTTTAGCTACTTGCCAACAGATTGGTGATATCTATCGAAGTGCTTGCTGTGACACTGTTGTTAATCTGATTGCCAGAAATGGTAGGTTTTGGTTTGATTATTGCCTCTCTGCTCACATTTACTTTCTAGCCGTACACTCTTTGCGTCGAGGTGACAAGACGATCCAACAAACCAAGGAGGCGGTTATTAACCGTGTTATTAATATTTTGACTTCATATCGCAAACACTGTGCTCAGCCGGGAACCTCTTTAGGTAGAACTCTTGTAATACATCTGATTTTAATAACTAACTTTTATATTACTTACAGGTCAGCTTATTCTTCCAGAAGCTCTAAAGTTGCTTCCAATGTACACTTGTGGCCTTTTGAAATGTGATGCAATTGATGGTGGACCCGAGATGAGTCCTGACGATAAAGCCTATGCTCAGTTAAAATTGCTTGGCTCTTTTCCTTCTCTAAGTCAAGTCTTTTTGTATCCAAGACTTTACAAGATTGAGGTAGATTATTTGTTTAAATTTTCTATATGACAATATTAATGACATTATCTGGTTTCAGTACGAAAGTGAGGGTGAAGATACACTGAAATATTCACAAATCAGATGCTCGAGCCATAAACTGAGCTCTTCAGCTTTATGCTATGTACTTGAAAATGGCTTTTACATTCTGGTGTTTCTCACTTCAAATGGTTGCAATAATTCCAAATTTCTTCACGGGATATTTGGACCTTCGGTTGATTCAGCAGTAAAAATACCTGTGGAAACGGTAATATTTGTGATATCTCTCTGCGAATGCTCATGTTTCTATGTTAAATTCAACCAACAGGGTTTACCTAACCTGCTTACTAACGAATCTCAATTCATGAATCGTCTTATTAAAAAGATGGAATATGAACGAAAATGCAGCTACAAAGTCTTTCTGATTCGACAAGGAATCGACAAGATCGAGTCAGTTTTCAAGAGTTTTCTCTACGAAGATCAAAAGGTGGTTACTCGAAACGCTGGTGAAAGGTAAAATGCATATTTTCTTTCCTTGTAAAATTTAACCTCTTCTTTTTTAGCAAACTGGAAGGACTGAGCTACGTCGATCTGCTTTGTCATCTTCATAAAGAAATTCGAGCTCAACTCAACTAGTTGATTTATTAGTATTTTCACTTTATATTGAACAAAATCATTATTTTATATTTATATTTATAATATTATAAAATAAGTTTATTGTTATCAAATTATGAAGCTACAAATTAGTAAAAAATGTGAGTTTTATCAAAATATGTGAGCAAGATATATGGCTCAAAGACCATGCTGGTTCCAATGATTGTCTTTGCACCACTGAGACACCTGGGTGGCAAAAAGAGAGGTGATTAGTGTAAGTCAAGCGAATTTAAGCTAGTTGCTTACTTTGCAAGCAGTGGCATGGACATGAGAAGAACACCAATAGGATGGTCCGTAGGTACACTTGTGTCCACCAACCAGTTGCACTTTGCCGGGAACCATGCACAGGTCAATCATCTAGACACCGTTATCGACATATTTCAATCATACTAGCAAATTACATCATACACAAAACTTACACGGCAAATTTCTTGATGATCGTCAACTCGGTCAAGCATATCCACGAAATACGAAAGGAAAGTCTTCAGCATCAACGAGCACTGCAAATAGTGTAATGGTCAAGTAAGTTATAGGTCATCAAGTAGTTGAATTAATACCTCAGCTGAATGGGGCTTGGGCAAATTAGTGCACATCTTACTCTCCAGTTCAGTTATGTTCATGTCCGAGTAAGATGGCATCGATTTCAGATTCTTCAGGTGAGATTGACACATCTTGCACTTGACATCTTGCAACGAATCCAAAGTGTCATGGATAAATAAAGTGTTCTTAATGTAGTTATTGGAGCAAAGTTTAACTTCTTTAAAGCAAAAAGTAGCAGGATCAAACACTTCCTGAGCAAGAGTCTGCATGATAATTGGTCCGTACTGCTGGACGAAAGCGCGACAGTTGTTTGTGTCGATAATAAATGACATCTTGTTGCACAAATGATTCTGGACAAATTCTTCAATTTGTAGTTCGTTGTTATAATTGTATAGTTCGTTTTGAACGAAGTGGGCAATTAGTTCGCATTCCACGCAGAATGATTTCTTGTTCACCTCTGGCATCGGTTCGATCACTTGGTTGACCAAGGAGTTAGCAGTACAGAGACCAGCCAACACACAAGCGGTATCAGAGTCAATATCTTGTGTCAAGATCTCGATCAACTTTTTGGCATAGCCAACCACCACTGACTTGCAATTATCTTGATCTTTAGTGGGGAAAAGGTCGCACACTTCTTCCAACACATTGATAATCTGCTGATCAGTGGCATTGTCACTGAGTTGGCGCTGAATGATCTTGACAATCTTTTTGCAGATCATACAATTGGGATCAACCCGCTTTGGTAGTTCAACTCTGGTATCTTCACTCAAGTTCATGTTCACTGGAAGTATATTGACCAGTTCACTTGCGGATGGCAAGTTGGTCACTTCATACTGTCCACCAGTTTTGGTAGCACACATCCTCACTGAACGACACAGATCTTTTGGAACAAATGATTCGTTTATAAATTTAAACAAAGCGTCCAAGTTTTCATTCACTAAGTTCAAGCACTAAGTTGGAAAAATGTTTAATAACATACAAAAACAAGCAAAACATGTTACAAACCTCATTCTCAAAACTCTGCATGTAATGACACGCATCTTCAAAATATGCCTTAATTTCCAATTCGGTTGGCTGACCAGTGACCAAATTCTTCAATTCTGTCATAGCAAAAACACAGAATTCACAGTCACTGTTAGAGATAGAAACAGTAGAAAACTCGCGAATTCCATTATCAAGATCGTCATTGCACGCCTTGATATCATAACAAACGCCGTTTTTATTCTACATAAATTTAAAAAATTAGTCATTTAGATTGTTCTAGAATGCAATAAAAACATACCAAAGTAGAGTTAATGTGACGGAACAAGTTGCCAATTGCAGTTTCACACTAAGTTTCACAATCAAATCAGAATATAATCGAGATTACGACTTGAGAAAAGTAACATACCCAGATCTCTGACTGCTTGCCGGGCAAATGCGAGTATTGACTGCATAGCTTAGCCAAAGATTGGATCAAACCACGATCGTTGCTATGTGAAAGCTGATCCACGAAGTTTGCGGTCTTCTTACAAGCAATGCAAGTGGGGGTATTGTCCACTCGGACACATTCGATTACTGTCAGAAGCCATGTTAAAATCTTCACTATAGAAGTTATGTCAGTAGCTTACCACTCAAGAGAGATACGAGGAGAAGAAGAATCGACTTCATCTTGGTTTACTCCTTACTAGAAGGCACGACGTAGTAAACCAAGAATGATTGCCTTAGCCTACGGGTGGCTGCTTTTCAATGTGTTTATAGCAAACAACAGGCCCAACTGATCAGACTCTTCATGAAGTGCATGCGTTGATTGCGTTGCAGTGAGCGTCACCCGGTGCCTCTGGGACAACACACATACAACAGGCATCCATTTCGAGCCTCGCTTCGTGGCTTATCAACTTCTACAAACTTCTCTTATCAACTCTACTCTGATCTGCCTGTCTACTCGTGTTTCAATAACCATGTAGTCTCTGTTGCCAACCATGTTCATATTACTCATGAGTGGACTTATTTGACACATTTCATGTGCTTTCAGTTTGTAATCGAATTTTTCAAATAGTATTACTGGTGAGTAATGACAATTGTTTCCTTACTAATAAATTAAAAATTTATTTCATATTTTTTTCAAACATTGGTACAAAGTTATGCGATTAAGTATTGCAAACAATTTGCTGGCACTTGGCTGTATGTTTTTGTTTATATTAGTCAAAGTCAAGTTACTGCTTGTTGATTATTATGGTCTGACAATAAGTTTGATTTTTTCCGTTATGGTAAACGTTTGATATAAAGCAATCAATTTAGTCCGGTAGTCCAATACCTATTGGTGTGTAATGAAAAAGGGTCATCAGCATCATTTTGGTTACTTAGATTCCAACTATACAGAAGAGTTTAGTGATCCTAAAGAATTAATTTGTCTCGCCTTGTTACTTGGAATGATCTATCGCTTTGCTAATGATAACTAAAGAGTGGTATCAAGCTAGATTTGGTTCTCCATGGTGACTATGACTGGAGAAGCAATCGGTCGAGCTCGTGTGGATATATCGTAACAGTAAAGTAGCAGCAAGGCGCGCACAGATGATTGCTTCTCCGCGACTCGTGTTGGTGACGATGCGCCACGACACAGCGGTGCTCAGCGCTTCTTCTGCTACGAGTCTTATCGACGCTGCCAACCTTCAACACGAGCGAGCACTGTGCAGCTGCTACACATAATGGCATCAGTTGTGTCGAGTGTTTGTGCTTGGCGCGCTTACCACCTTCACTGTGTCTAGTGATACCTGGAACACCATGTCGAGCTTAATGTCCTCACAAAACGCCGACTGCTCGATCACCACCGACGAGGACGATGACAGTGACCAGAAGTCGGGTAGCAGCTACAAGGAGCGACGCCGCGAGGCTCACACCCAGGCGGAGCAAAAGCGTCGTGACGCCATCAAGAAAGGATATGAAGATCTGCAGTTGTTGGTGCCCACTTGCACTCAGCAGGACAGTGTTTCTTCGTACAAACTCAGTAAAGCAGCCATCTTGCAACGCAGTATCGAATACATTCAAACTTTGCAACAACAGAAACACAAGCGAGAAAAAGAGTTGCAACTACTTCGGAAAGAGGTGAAAGGACTAGAGATTATGAAACATAACTACGAGGAGATGGTGAAACATCATCAGCAAAGCCAACAGCAACAGCAAAATTTTCTCAACTATAATGCTCAAATGATATCAGATGAGACAAAGTTCGAAGTGTTCAAAGCTATTTGCGACAGTTTGTTTCATTCATTTGATTCCTCCGTTCAAGTAGGCAATTTTAATGAACTATCTGCTTGCACCATTGTTTGGTTAGAGGAACACTGTAAGCCTCATAACTTTAAGCAAATGACGATGGAAATAATGGAACAGTTACGTAATCAACTAAAGTGATACAACTCATTTTACTTTTATTTGCATCTTTTATTTTTTATTTAAAACAGTTACATATTTTGTCTATATATAATATATAAATAAAATAAAAACTCGACATAAGATAAGAAATGTGGTTTGAGCTTGAATCAGTATATTTTTACAAGTTAAATTGGAGTTTTTTGACAATGAATCAGATTTGCCAATCTCGAACTGATGACTGAGTGACAAGTGCACTTTAAGTTTAACTTGTTAAAAGCACTAAATCATTCGATAAGTTTAATTTGCCACAAATCGAACATGATGTACCTTAGTTAGCTTCACATTAGAGTTGTATTTGGAAAAAGAAAACTATAGTGGGGAAAGGTTTGAGTAGGGGTGGTGAGTTGGCCACTGGGACACCTGATCCGCTTGACGCATGTTCGGGCGCACTCTCGGCTTGTCTCCGCCGATTCGGTAGTGCGACCTTCATATTCCCCGCCACCAAACAACTACTGTTGACTGAGTTGCATCAAAGTGCACTCTCTGGCAAGCCAGCATCTCGTCATTAAAGCCATCTCGGTGGGTCACCCCAACCTCACAGTAAGTGTTTCAAACTTAATTTCCTCAATGTTCGATAATCTGATTGGGTTACAGTGTTCTGCTTCTAGAACCGTATTTATAAACAAGGTCAACTCAATGTCTGTCTTATTATTTAGTTTGATTTGTCATAAAACTCGGTTACTTAATACTAGTTCATTTCCGGCTTTCAAAATGCATATTGAATTTTTGAGGTTAATCTACTAATCTACTTTTATTTGGTTATTTGAATGTCTTTATTTTAAATATTATTTATTTTTTCAGCAAAGAATTGAATAAACTGAACACTATTTGGAACAAGATGACTAGCAAAAACGATACACCCGCATTTCAAGCTCGCGCCAATGACGCAGATTCACGTTTGGATTCACTCAGTGCACTGGATATTGACTCGAAACCACTCTTCTACCGGCAGACAGGAATTATTTGCACCATAGGACCGGCTTCAAAAGATGTCAATAAGCTGGTTCAAATGATTAAAGCTGGCATGAACATTGCGCGTATGAACTTCTCGCACGGAAGTCACGAGGTTTGTTGTATTAGTGATGGGCCATCAAGTGACTAGTAATGTGACTCTCGCAGTATCACTTGCAAACAATCAACAACGTTCGTGAGGCTGCCAAGTTGGCAAGTCAGGAATTGGGCATCCCAAATCTGCCAGTGGCCATTGCACTTGACACCAAAGGTCCCGAAATTCGAACTGGATTGCTGGAAGGAGTAAGTTATTGATCACATCGAATACATTGAATGACTTTGTTGTGGTGATAGGGTGCTACAGCCGAAGTTGAGCTGGTCAAGGGGAAAACGGTGAAAGTTACCACCGACGAGGCTTTCAATGAAAAGGGTTCTACAGAGTTAATCTATGTGGACTACAAGAACATTGTAAAAGTAGTTTCCAAAGACAGTAAAGTCTTTGTGGACGATGGTCTCATCTCGCTGATTGTTAAAGAAATTGGTAAATACTGCATTAAACCATTTGGTTATCACCAGTTCAAAGGTTATAATGTATTATTGTTTCAACAGGCAATGACTATTTGATTTGCGAGATCGAGAATGGTGGCAGTCTGGGGTCAAAGAAAGGCGTAAACTTGCCCGGTGCCCTTGTCGATTTGCCAGCTGTCTCCGAGAAGGACATGCAAGACCTTGTATTTGGATGCCAAAACGAAGTTGACATGATCTTTGCTTCTTTCATTCGCAATGCTAACGGCGTTAAAGAGATTCGTTCTATCTTGAAGGCAAACAATGGCGAGCACATCAAAATCATTTCCAAAGTGGAAAATCACGAAGGTGTCAAAAAGATTGACGAGATCATCGCGGAAAGCGATGGTATCATGGTAGCTCGTGGTGACCTTGGCATTGAGATTCCCCCGGAAAAGGTCTTTCTTGCCCAAAAGATGATGATTGCTAAGTGCAACGTGGCGGGCAAACCGGTCATCTGTGCTACCCAAATGCTTGAGAGTATGATTAAGAAACCACGTCCCACTCGGGCAGAGGTTAGTGCTCAATGTGAATCTATGACTTGCTCTTGAAACAAGCTTTATATAACCAAATGTTAGCTAAATGTAATATTTCTATAGGTTAACGATGTGGCGAATGCAATCATTGATGGCGCGGATTGCGTGATGCTTTCGGGTGAAACGGCCAAAGGCGATTACCCTATAGAAACCATCTCGATGATGCATGCTGTTTCTCTCGAGGCCGAGACAGCACTCTTCACCAAAGTAATTGCTGGCACACTGTGGTTCTCTGACCAATTCACTCTTTTGTGTTGTTGCAGAGCATCTTCATTGAGTTGAGCCTAAAAACGCCAACTCCGTGTGATATCAACACTTCGATAGCAGTGGCAGCTGTAGAAGCTTCACTGAAAGCTCGGGTGGCAGCAATCATTGTTCTTACTACCACTGGTCGCTCGGCACATCTCATTTCCAAGTATCGACCCCGTTGTCCGATCATCGCCATTACTCGATGCGCAAAGACTGCCCGGCAGGCACATCTCTTCCGAGGCATCCTGCCCTACGTGTATGATGGCGAGAAATGTGAGGATTGGTCCAAAGATGTGGACAATCGCATTCAGACTGGCCTCACCCTTGGCAAGCAGTTGACCATCATCAAGCCAGGTGAGCCAGTGGTAGTGGTAACCGGGTGGAAACAAGGTGCTGGCACCACCAACACCATTCGTATTATCACCGTGGAGTGAGCCGCCCCAAGGGTTGATTCCGCTGCTGTGGTTCAACCAGCACAAACCCTCTAATCAGCTTTCTAGTCGTCTCCTTTCATTTGCGCTAGTTTAATTTGTATTTATTAAACAATTATTAATTTGCGTTGCAAAAATAAAACTATCTTTATCATATTGCACAAATATTAAACAAAAAATAAAGTAAATAAATTAGATATACAAAAATAAATATCAAAAATCGAAAACAAAAGAAAACATAGTAACACTTGTGCTTGACTAGATACGAGTATTTCCACTTTTGTTTCGTGCCACTTTTGGTCGAATGTCTTTGAGTTGAGTATTATTAGAAACTGGTATCATTGATCTAGAAGAAGTCCGCTTCGGTACTGGTATTCCTGACATAGAATTCTTGTTAAGACTAGTAGGACGCTTTAAGATAATTTTAGTTGGTTCAGTAGCAGATGATTTGCTTCGATTAGGCATATATGGCTTGTTGTTGCTAGTTTGGGCTACCGGAGAAGTAGCTTTTGATTGAAGATTTTGTTTCGATGCAGTTGCAGCTCTTTTTGGCGGTTGTTGAGTGCTGTAGGTTTTGTTTGGTTCAGCTTTTCCAGTCAAATTCTGGACTGGCCTTTTAACAATAGTGGTTGTAGTGCTTCTAGGTTTCGCATCGTACTGAGCTTTAACTTGAATATTCTGGTCTCGCTGGGTATCAGCTTTGGTGGATGAGGATGAATCGGAATGTAAAGAGCATTCGTCCAATTTGTTAAGAAAAGAAAGCAACTTTTTAAAACTACTTGAAGAAGACAACAGGTCCCAATTGAAGTTGGGTTTCTGAGGTGATGACTGGGAAGAGTTAAAAGATGGAGAATGACAGGTTGAATGACAACAGGTATGACAACAGTTGTGGTACATGTTTGCTTGGTGAGTCTGAGGATGTGGCTGAAAATAAGCCATGTGAGATGGTTGGTTCGGTGGCCACTGATTTTGGGACATACGACAGTTGGGCATTGTTTGACTTCGAGTCATACAAGAATTCGTTTCGTCACTGTATGGAATGTCTATGGGATAGTTCATGTGTCTATTACAACTGTTGACATCAAAAGTAGGTTCTTGAAGCGAGTAACGCTTAGAAGCTGGTTGTCGCAATGGTTGAGATCTTCGTTTGACCGATTGCAATATTCGATGATTGTTACCACCAAGTGTAGTTTTAATCGGTTGTGGCGTGGATTTACCTCCATTCATTTGACCACGGTCTGTTTTGTTGATTCTTGAGTTTAACAAATTATTCTTTTCAATAAAATCCTTAAAGTCATCTGGTAAAAGTAAGTTGAGTGAATCCCAGTCAGTGATGTGACTGAAATCTTGATTCAGCAACATCTCGTAGTCGGTGTAAGACTTGGGTCGGCACTTCTTTTGACTATCCAACTGGTTGGAAATTCTTCTCGGAACGTTGTTCTCTGGCTTGATCTTAGGAGGCTCATGTTTCACGGGTGATAAATAAATTTGCTGACTCGACCTTTCATGTTTGAAAACGTCTTGCAAGAAACTTAAGTCGGGCAAGGAATAATTTGGATAATACACCAAGACAGGTGCCTCTCGAATTACATCACTGTCAAAGCAAGCTTGAACCTCCTTATCTTGTACCAAGTCTGGAAATTGAGTGGCAGCTGACTTGGTCTTCTTTTCCTCGTGCATAGAAACAAAGGGATTAGTGTGGCTTTGCCTGCGCTTGTCAAAAGTAGCCGTCGATGAAGAAGTGGTGGTCGACGTGAAGGATGTGTTCGATGATATCGAAGCTGAGCCATACTTGAATTGCTTGTTGAGATTCAAAGATCGAAGTTTTTTGCTGAGATCAAGCACGTGCAAAGGCAGTTCGTTTGAATCGACCGTGTTCAGACTATGACCAGTGCTCTCATCCACTTCATCAGCGCTAACAACAATGTTCTCAAACAAATTATCACATTTCGACGTGTCATTATTATTCTTGCAATCATAGATGTGGCTGGAATTGCTCGTTGCATTTTCCATATACGAATTCTCATTTGAATTGATCTTGTTTTGAATGAATAATCTAACAAATGATCCAGGTGATTGAATGATTTCGTTCATGTTTTTTGCTTCATCTCCTTGAACAAATGGATTTTTTGATACTCGACTATCATTTTTCATTTGTAAATCGGAATACTTATTCAAATAGTTGTTGGAATAAACGTCACTTGAATTGACCATTGAATTTTGTAGTTGGGAATGAGCGCTTGTATCAATCATTGCAATCTTATATCTTGTTTTATCACTTTGGGAACATTTTTGAATCAATTCTGAATTGATCTCCTTGTCAATACTGATATCTAAGCTGTCAAGTGAAATAGCTTCACATTCATCGTTGGGTAAATGCAAGTGGTTGCTTAACGAAGCGAGAGAGTCGACAATCCTTTTTGTGAGTAATAAAATAATGTTATTATTAGAATTGCTAATTTTCCAAACAATACGAAATACAATACCTCAAAGTATCATTTGAGGCAGACAACGAATGGTTATGTCGAATTCGCTCAATATCTTCACTCCGGAAAGTCTCAATATCAATTTGCGCCAGATGAATATCAAAGTTCTTGGTTGTAAGTGAATTTAGTTCGGAAGAATTATTAGTGAACGATATCTCAGAAGTTGTATCTTTTGGTTGCGAACGGAACATGTTATCACTAGTAAGGATAAATAAATATAGTTAAATAAATATATTGCGATAAAATGTAAAATGAAGAAGGAAATACCAAGAAAGTTGGTAGTCCATATCTGCGCACCAATGCAGCTCATCGTGAGAGGAAATCACTAACTCTTGACTAGTCTGATTAACGGCTAGATGGTTGCTGCAGTAAGACTGGTCCGCTGAGTTGGTCCGTGGCTTGGCCGAATCAAGAACTTCTGAAGCGAAGTCCATTCTCGGTAAGCCATCTAGTCTGAAGAAAGCACTTTAGAGATCAGTTGCAGTGAGTGGTGAGGTCGCAGACATCATCACACCACAAGCAGAAGCAATGAAGTGAGCCCCGCCAGTGCAGCAGACCACTCATCACACGATCGGAGCGATATAGCGCCCTAATGAGGAGTGCCCCGACTAGACGAGACCCACCGGACTGCCGAGGGCTTGGGAAGGCTTGGATCGGGCGGGGTGCCTCTACCGTGGACTATCTCACGCCCGAGCTCCACTCACGGTGACCACACTGCCCATGCCATACTAGTAGTCCTCGCCACGACACCTAACTATTCCTTGCTAAACACACCCGCTTTACATCATACTACGTTGAACCTTCAAATGGTTTTAACTTAACCCTCAAATTAATTTTATTAATTTTAGCTTTACTAGAATCTTCTCAATTTAAAAAATAGCGTTTGTTTTATGGTTTATTTTGGTATTTGTGGCGGAAAGAAGAGGACTCCTAGTGTAGCACGCATCACTGGGCGCGCAACGCTTAGTCATCGCTGTGATAGCTAAACCTCGACTGGCGCTGCAAAGAGGAGGTGCACAATCATATACAAGTTACTGCATCAATTCAATTCTCTTGCAAATTGCAGCAGAGTTGTCAAGACACTTGCACACGGTGCAGTGCACCAGCAGGAGGACGAGTAGACTTACACAGTTTCCACATGTAGAAAACTGTGGGAAAAAGTGGAGTCGAGTGGCCTAGCCATGTATGGTGTCTTAGACAGAGTGTCTAGCGCAGCATGAACTACCAAATGCGCACGCGTATGCAAGGCTGACGAACCAAAAGATGCGGTGGTAGGAGTGAGTGTAGACCTCGACGGGCACTCGAAAGGGGTGGCGCTCAAAACAATTACACAACAATTCTGTTCATCGCACATTGTTGACACTACATTTTAGTTGATATACTTTCGACTGAATCAATTCAACTACCTCACTAATTACAACACAGAACGACAAAGTTTGGTACGAATGTACGAGGAACAGATTCTGTTTATCGCAAGTTGTGGTATAGTTGTTTTGGGCGCCACCTCTTTAGAAGGGCCATCGAGGTGTAAGTGAGTGGGCGCCAGTGAGCACTGCCTAAGTGCCCTTTACCCGGCCACTCACTACCACAGAGTGAAATTGAGTGAGATGGCGCTTGGGCAACATTCCCTCACTTGCCGGCCGTCACCTAGGTGGACCACGCTAATCACTCTCTAATCCAAGAGATAGAGTTGCTCATGTGAAACATGGGCAAGAGCGGAGTATGAATCAGGATAGTATTGCTAATGCAACTCAGTGGATCTCATTGGGTCATACGCGACCCTCGATGCCAAGTCATCTTATGTGGCAGATATACTTTCTATGTTTGGCTTTTCGTAAACTTTCCGCGATGCAGTCCACTCGACACTCGCTGCTGCGCGCAGGCTGCGTGCACTCGCTCAGCTTCTGATTCAAGCTAGCCTTAACTCGTGTAATAAATTTGTCAAGTTGTTTTGTTTTGATTTGTTTGTGAATTTGCTTCATAACGCATTTCAAAGATTTGGAAGTATTTTAATTATTGAATATTTTTGTGAATAAAATTTAACTTCACTGCCAATACCATCCTTGAAGTTTGTAGTACTCAAGATTGATGAAATCAAGTTCACTATAGACTACTTGGAATTTTGTAAGAAAAAAGTTGATGGACACAATGAGTGGATCTCCGTTTATGTCCAGCATCGGCGACGATGGTCTCTCGTACAGCAGTGCTCTGGCTCAGAGTGGTTTCTCGGGTGATATCCTACAGCCACGTACACTTTATGTAGGTAACCTCGATCCATCCACCACTGAAGAGCTCATCCACACATTATTTGCACCATATGGTCGAATCACTGGTCTTAAACTTATTCACGATAATCTCAATGATCCATACTGTTTTGTAGAATATGAAGACCACACTCAAGCTGCCAATGCACTCATGACGATGAACAAACGCGTGTTGCTTGATCGTGAAATCAAAGTCAACTGGGCTTCCAATTCTGGAGTTACTGCTTCGAAACAAGTTACAGCAAAACACTTTCACATTTTTGTTGGTGATCTTAGCCCAGAGATTGAGACTCAACAGTTACGCGATGCATTTAGTATATTTGGTGAAATCTCCGACTGTCGTGTGGTTCGTGATTTGCAAACTTTTAAGTCAAAATGCTACGGTTTTGTGTCATATGTGAGAAAACAAGATGCTGAGAGTGCAATTGCCAATATGAACGGACAGTGGCTTGGAAATCGAGCTATTCGGACTAATTGGGCTAGTCGAAAGCCACCAACTCAGAAGAATGACTCTATCATCGGTACTAACACAAGCAGTCGCCATGCAATGAATTTCGACGAAGTTTACAATCAGTCCAGTCCTACCAATTGCACTGTTTATTGCGGCGGCATTACCAACGGCTTGACGGAAGAACTCATAGAGAATCATTTCTCTCGATTCGGTTCAATTCAAGAGATCAGGGTTTTCAAAGACAAAGGCTATGCATTTATCAAGTTTTCGAAGAAAGAAGCGGCTACCAATGCAATACTTTCGATGCACAATCGAGAACTAAATGGTCAAGCCATAAAATGCTCGTGGGGAAAGGACTCGATTGAGTCTGGAGTGAGCGTGAAAGCACAACTGGCTCAAAGTTTGACTTCACCGCTGATCTTGCAGTACCATCCCGGACAACAATTGCCTTACTCGTGGTACTCTCAGTTTGGTGCCGGCTTGCAAAACGCCGCTGGCCAGTCTTTCGCAATGCAAGCAGCACCTACCGCTCTGCCTTATCCCTATGGTCAGATGTTCCCAGCTACGGCAGTTTCCTCCAGTGGTGGCCCCAACCCAGGGGTGTCATTCAACCCGAGTTCGATGCAAATGTGGCCCGCTACCGGCACTGCTTCCCTGCCAGGCGCACTCTCACTCACTCCTCAGAACAATCTTACTTCAATTCTGCAACAGTCAACAGCCCCCATCGGTCCATTCCCACTGCAGGGTTTTCAAGCTCAATAGGTCCCATGCCTTCACTCGATGCCACTTTCTGTAAAGTATTATTGTTAGCAATATTTTGTATACCACTTTCTGACTGCTTATATTATCAAACAGCTCGCTTTTTACCTGTTTACCGATGACATCAACGATCTTTACCAGTTGATTCAAAATGGTGATATATTATGGTTATTTTGATTTGGAAATTTATAGTTTTGTTCGGTATTATTAATTACAAATAAATCGACCACTTAAAGTGAACAGCTCTCAATGAGCAAAGCAATCAGTGGTCTCGAACCTTGTGATCACTGCGAGAACAATCGCGTCCTCTACTCTCATCACTCAGTCAGCATCCATTTGCGCACAACTCAATTGTAATATATCTTAACGTAATATTATTATCAGATAATAAAATTCACTTGTGATCTTGATTGCATGGTAAATTTGTGCCGGGAAAATAGCAAGACTTGAGTGTCTTTCAATCAATAGTTGGATGATTGTACCGCCAGTGCAGTTAACTGTCAGCTCCTTGGCGCATGCACAGCGCTCTCTGTCGATATCACCACAAATAATGAGTGAGAAAAGGCTCGAGACAGGTCTGCTTGTTCCCAGTGTCTCTCGTTATCGCTAGTTAGTTCGCTTAGTTTCTACAATTTTCCACCCAAAAACTGTTTGATTTTTCAACATCATGGAACAAATAGAAGAATTATGCCAGCTTCTTTATCCTACCAAATGTTGTCACGACATCATACGGGAACATATTTTAGAGGAGCAATGTATCAAGACCGTGGTGACCAAATCACTTGGCTATGGCATCATTTTTGGCTCGGCCCTGGTCAAATTGCCACAAATCTTAAAACTACTATCAGCCCGAAGTGGAGTAGGCGTCAGTTTGATCAGTGTACTGCTGGAATTGATTGCACTTACTTTCACTTCATCATACTCACTGGCTAATTCATTCCCGATCAGTGCTTGGGGCGAAGCATTCTTCTTGATGTTGATGACTACCCTAGTTGCCTTTCTCATTCTCTTCTATGATACCTCCAAGTCTCGGGCGTATCTTTTCGTGTCGGCCTATTTCGCACTAGCTTATTTTCTAATGAGCGGTCTGGTGCCACTGAAGACATTGTGGACACTGCAAGTACTCAACTTGCCGCTGATCATCTCGAGCAAGTTGGTTCAAGCTTGGCTCAATTTCAAGAACGGTCACACGGGCAATCTCTCTGCCATCACTATCACTTTGCTATTCATTGGTACGGTAACTCGCATCTTTACCTCGATCCAAGAGACTGGGGACCAAGTGATTATTCTTAGCTACATTCTTGCAAGCTTTATCAATTTACTACTTGTCCTGCAAATTCTCTGGTATTGGAAAGCGACCGGTGAATTTATCAAAAAGAACCTCTCCAAAAAGAAACAATAGTTATGTTGTTTAATATTAACCAAAAATATTCAAAAACAACTTGTAGTATAGTTATAGTTTATTTTATTATTCCATTATTTAATTTAATAAAAAATGAATTACAAAGTACATGTTGGAAATAGTGACCGCAAAAAGCAAATCATTACAAATTTATGAACCGCTAGAAAAATAAGATAAAAATTACTTGAATGATTAAAGTGGATAGCAATAATACATACACAATAATATTGTTGATGGGAATGTGAATCAGCTTGACAAAGAATCCGATAAATCCCATTATGGCAAAACCAATGGCGGTGGCCATTGCAATCTTTTGAAACTCTACAAAAACATGTGGATTAATTTATATCATGTTAAGCTTGTTTTATAAAATACCTTTGCGGTCCGGTTTGGTGCATCGTTTCACAAGTCGAATCGAGTCCTTGGTGAACTTACGTCCGGGCTCTACGAAACTCATAATTTGGTCCATGTTGCTGGTTCAAAAGCAAGTTGGTGGTTTGAGTGGTGGACAAGACAAAAGTGAAGATGTTCTTCACGCCGGAGATGGCAGATGGGTGACTTGGAGAGTGAGTTTTGTATACGTCAGCTGTACAGCCTTTACTAGTGAACGATGTGAACACGTCGTCACACACTAGGGAGCGCTGCTATAGCCACTCAGGAACTTTTGCCGCAAAACATCCCCAGCAATCTTCCTCTTCTCTTCTTTCATATCCACGTGATTGCCATTCATTATTTTTTGTTTTTTGCGCGTACTTTCACTCAATTACTCATAATTTCTCTACTCTACTATTCTTTGCATACATGAACAGAGCATCTAATTTCAAATTAGTATTTAAAAATTATTGGTGATTCTGATATTTAATTTAAATTAATAAAATTATAATTTCTAAACAAAACCGGTATAATTCATACTAAAACTCTTTGAGAGAAGAAAGCATACTCGAAGAGATCAACAATAAGGGACCCGAGTGTGCATAAACAGAATTTCTCCTCTCACTAGACCCTGCAGTATGATTTCAAACTTTGTATCTCTTCAAGCTTTTACTTTAAGCTAAGGACTCTTATGGAGAAAACGATTATTTTACGAACATTATAATTTTAAGAACAATGCAATATAATATTGTCAATATTAAATAAAATTGTCCCATAATCTATCATATATTGATGGAATATCTATTTGTACTTTTAATATTTTTTTGCTTCTACAAATCAATATTTTTTATTGAAATGGCGATGAAACTCTGGCTTGTGCCATCGGATGACTGCATTGCATGCGTTTACATTGTCACTATTGATAGGATGATTTGAAATCTTACTCGAATCACCAAATGCATTTGCTAGTTGGCATTTGTTGTTTTTGATTAAGGATTTGTTAGGGACTAGACAAGAAACTCGAAGGTGGAAGGAATTTGCCAGTGCGAAGATCAATGATAAGAAGAGAGGTTTGTTATTGCTGGTGAGCCACCGTGAGTGATAAACCGGTGGGCTACTGCGACCAACGATCACATCATACCCACATGCGGCCAACTTGAGCAGATTGCATGTCTCTGAAGGACATCTTTCTCGCACCATGCTGTGGTGACACCTTCCCCCATCAATGATAGTTAATAAAATAAAAACTCTCTGCTCGGGGTGGCAGAGATACATTCCTTTTCGATTAAACCCTGCGCGTAGCGTAACTACTTCTAACAAAATGAGCAACGAACTAGGTATGTAACTTTGTGCCTTTTGCAACTAGTTCCACTAACTTTTCCATAGCTGTCCTCAGTGTTTCTGACAAGACTGGTCTGATTGAGTTTGCCAAGCAACTGAATCAGGCAGGTCTCAAGTTGGTTGCTAGTGGTGGCACTTCTAAAGCGATTCGCGATGCCGGTTTACCTGTAACCGATGTTTCAGCGGTGACTGGAGCTCCTGAAATGCTGGGAGGCCGAGTGAAGACTCTCCATCCGGCCATTCATGCTGGCATTTTATCTCGCAAAATTGACTCCGATGTGCGGGATATGAAGGCACAAAACTTTGAATTTGTCAGTGTTGTGGTTTGCAACCTCTACCCGTTCGTGCAGACCATCTCGAAGCCTGGAGTCACGGTGGAAGATGCCGTAGAACAGATTGATATTGGTGGAGTTACCTTGCTTCGAGCAGCTGCTAAAAATCATGCTCGAGTGGCTATTGTTTGCGACCCGGTTGACTATGCTCAAGTGGGCGCCGAGCTCGTCTCTACCGGCAGTGTGTCGGAAGCTACTCGGAAAAGATTGGCTGTGAAAGCATTCAATCATACTGCCAATTACGATGCCGCAATCTCGAACTACTTCCGATGTCAATTCAGTCCCGGTGAGTCGCAGTTGACTCTTCGCTACGGCATGAATCCACACCAGAAACCAGCACAGGTCTACGTAACTCATGGTAAACTTCCCTTGACGGTAGTCAATGGTGCACCTGGTTTCATCAATCTCTGTGATGCGCTCAATGGCTATCAACTGGTGCGCGATTTAAAGCGAGCACTGGGTCTGCCTGCAGCCACCTCCTTCAAGCACGTGAGTCCAGCAGGTGCCGGGGTTGCCGTGCCACTCAACAAACAACAACTTCGTCTCTGCATGGTGGAAGATCTAGCGGAAGAGCTCACCCCAATAGCTACTGCTTATGCTCGGGCTCGTGGTGCCGACCGAATGTCCTCATTTGGAGACTTTGTAGCCCTATCGGACAAGTGTGACGTAGCCACTGCCAAGATAATCTCCCGTGAAGTTTCTGATGGAATTATTGCTCCAGATTATGACGAAAAAGCCGTTGAGATTTTGCGGAAAAAAAAGAATGGAGCATACTGTATTCTCAAGGTTTCTATTGTCAATAAAGGTTTGGTAGTGAAAAGTACTAATGAATATCGCATTTAGGTCGACCCAACTTATGAAGCCGATTTGAGTGAGGTTCGAACCATTTTTGGAATTGCAATGGAACAGCGTCGCAACGATGCACCGATCAACGAGGATTTATTCCGCGATGTGATTGTTCAGTCTGGAGAGGTAATTCGTAGTTTACCTAGAAACTTGTCCATTTAACTTGTTTGTTAATGATTTACAGCTAACCAAGGAAGCGATTCGTGATATGATTGTAGCCACCATTGCTCTCAAGTACACCCAGTCTAATTCGGTGTGCTACGCTCGCGATGGCCAAGTGATTGGCATTGGCGCTGGTCAACAGTCGCGCATCCATTGCACTAGACTTGCAGGCGAGAAGGCAGATAACTGGTGGCTGCGACAGCATCCGCGCATTACCAATGCTACTTTTAAGAAATCTGTCAAACGTGCCGAAATCTCCAATCTTATCGATGCATACGTCAATGGAATCGTGGGCAAGGAAATGAGTCTGGAGACATTCAACAATTCGTTTGAGCAACCTCCACAACTGCTCACAGAGGTAAGCCTCAAAGCGAGATGATCACGGTGACTCACCCCACTAACGCTTCGCTTTGCACAGAACGAGCGAAGAGAGTGGATTTCCCAGCTAACTGGAGTATCCTTGAGCTCCGATGCCTTCTTTCCTTTCCGCGATAACATCGACCGTGCCAACCAGTCTGGAGTAAAGTACATCGTCAGTCCGGGAGGCTCAGTCGGCGACAAATCGGTGATAGAGGCATGCAAAGAGCACAAGATCACTCTTATCCACACTGGTCTTCGCCTCTTCCACCACTAATCGCTTGACATGAATGAGCAATAGAGACAACCACCATCGGCTGATCATCGACTGATGTTACTAGTGAACTGCAATCATGTCATGGCTTGAAACACTGTTTATATCACCACATTTTTAATGTATTTTGTTTGAAATCACGATCACACAAATGGTACCATCGAATAATAAATGAAATAAATATGTGTAAGGAGAGTTGTCAACGTTGGTTATTTTCAAACTCGGACCACGCATCATTCAATTCTACAAAGATGTATTTGGCAAGTTCCTCGTGAGGACTGCCAACCAGCTGTCAATGTAAAATTAAAGTAAAAGTAGAATTAAAGTCAAGAGAAAGAAAGTAAAGATACACACCTTATCAGGGTGAACTGCCAGGCAAGCTTTCCGGTACATCTTCTTCACGTCATTAGGTGTCAACAACTGGTGCATGCCAATCGGACTCCAATTGCAACCCTCCCACACCACGGTGTTGAGCGAGCACAATAAAGCACGAATATTCCTCTCCTTGCTCTCTATCCACTCCATCACTTTGAGTCGATTCGGATCGATAGCACCACCTTTGAGCTGCAAAAACCAATAAGCCAATTATTTTCATTATAAATATAGAGTTAGAAACAAATCATTTCGTACCAATTCCTCTTTGCGTAGTTGTGCTATACTCTTGGTAGTACCAGCATAATTATCCCCTTGAGTCTTTTTGAAACCACCTAGTAGATCTTCAAATTCATTACCGACAACGCGTGGACCCTTCATGCCGGTCTTTGATTCGACATCGTTAAAGTTACGTCTGCTATAGTCAGGCTTGGACTGCTTCGGTGCGCTTGTGTTCAAAGTCTTACCATCATTCGACAGAGTATTGGTATATGAAGAAACTCGAGGAATAGAGCTTGTCTTGCTTTTGTCTGAGTCGGAAAAGTTCAAAAAAGCATTTAAATCTCCAAAGGGGTCAAAATTAGCAAGGTTTGGTGTTGAAGTATTGCGCTGAATATTGACGCCACTCATCTTGGGTATATTGTTTGGAGCTAATTTCGCAGTATCCATCTTTGAAGATGATATATCTTTTTGTTCTGGTTTTAAAGGTTGCGAATTAGAGAAGGCAAACAAATCATTGGCTACCAATTTAGCATCCAAATCATTGCATAACAAATCAACATCTGGAGAAAGTTTTGTGTTGAATAGATCAGACTCAAGCAACGAATTTGAATTCATCTTTTGCTTGTTGGCCTGATCTAAATCCAAATTCAGAAGAAGTTCTGAGTCTCTTGAGATCTCGTGCTCCTCAGGCTTATCATATTCTTCATTGGCCAAGTCAAAGTTAACAATTTTTTCACAATATTCTGATTCACTGTAAAAAAATTGAATTAAATTTAATGTATTGCTTTTTCAAAATTAAAAAGTATAAAGAATAGTTACACAAATACCCACCTTGAGAGATTGTTTACGAGAGATTGAGTTTTGATAACTGGCCTTGAGATCGCGTTATCTGAAGCACCATCACAAACAACTCCATTTAGATCGCAAAATTCGTCATACTCTCTCGAGTTCGAGAACACAACCTCTGGCTTTCGAATTAAGAGAATTTCATTTTCATTCACTTCTGAATAAGTTGGAGAAAATTGTGAATCGGACGACAATACATCGAAATCAATTTCAATTTTGAAATCGGGAGGAAATCGATCGACTTCTTCAATGTCATCAAGATCTTTGAGCATGTAAGTAACTCTATGGTTGCCATCGGAGTTGTCACACTCAAAGAATAAACTTAGTTGTAAAGAGGTGATGCGAATAGGAGTAATTTTGCTCTGAGTGAGCATCTTCGAGCCAAGGCTTGATCTGGCGTGTGAAACCATGATCGTTAAGTCGGCATTTAAATCCACGACAATATTGATATCTCTCCACGTCACTCCATCAGATATGCTTCGCAGGTATTGAATTAGCTTTTCGTAATCTGTACACGTAGAATACAACTTGGTGCTAGAGCTAGATATAATATCAATGTAGGGTCGACAACCATCCCTAAAAACGAGATTATATTGAAATCAATGCAAAAGAAGAAATCTGCTACCAACCTTAGTTTGGTAAATAATGGAATGCCTTGCATGCGAATCGATCGTATCAAAGCGGATTTTGAAATGGAAAAATAGTTTAAATACTTCTCTTCTTTTAGCAAAGTTATATATCGAAGGTACCGATGTTGAGACGAAGATAATTCTATGGAAGACTTTTTTCTTGTGTAAAATTTGTAAGCCTTCATGTAGTCGATAAATAAGCCAATCAACAACATGAATGATATAGCAAGCATTGCAGAATTATTTTTGCCATCCTAGGTGAGAAGCACAGAAAAGGCAAAAGTGAAAAGTGCAAAGTGAGAGCTTCTAAAGTGACGTACCATGCAGTGGATGGCAACTGTATTGCGATCATTAATATTAATCCATTTGAATATGAAATCACACAAACTAATGATGGAGCGCAAAGTGGGCGCCTTGTGAGAGTCTTTCCACGTAACGCCACCATCGATCACTTTGATGTGTGAACCAAATCTGGTCGATTCGTACGAGCGACCACTCACGTTCACAACCAGATACGGATAGCCCCGAGAGTCGAAAAACGCCTTCACATCTTCAATGTGATTGCGATACGCCGATTCGAGGCCTTCGGCAGGGTACGACATTATTGCAATGCGAGATGTCAAAAAAAATAAATCAAGGTCTTGACGGGCAATTGAGCTAG
This sequence comes from Rhinocypha anisoptera, assembly GCA_011762765.2. Lineage (NCBI taxonomy): Eukaryota > Metazoa > Arthropoda > Insecta > Odonata > Chlorocyphidae > Rhinocypha > Rhinocypha anisoptera. Next base: position 40,825 of record WURS02149969.1, read on the forward strand.
TAGAAACATGAACAGTGAATGTGACATCATCAACACATTGCAAGACATACTTTTGAACTGTTTGCATCACCTTGTTAGAGGTGTCTTTCAGATAACGAGTAAAACCAGAGAAGTAAGACTGTGCGATTCCAGGGAGGTGCGAAGGGGCTTGTGTCGAGCTAGCTGGGTTAGCCTGACTGGCAGATGACAAAGTGGCCGGAGGGGCTACACTAGATGACACACAAGGCGAGTTGAGATCTACCCAATTGCATTCCATCATTTCGATCAAAGTAGATGCATCCGTGCGGTCTGTTGGATTCACTTTCAAGCACAGTCTTCACAAAGCACCATCGTCACATTAATCAAATCGAGTTGAGATTACTGAATCAGACACTTACTTGATCATGAGAACAATCAAATCCGAGTCACTTGGTGTACTTGGAATTGTATAATTACAGTTGATAATTCTAAGTTTGGAGGAATCTTCAAAAGGATGTTGACCAAATTGAAGACAAAACAATAAACAACCATAGGCCCAAATATCCATTGCAGTATTGATATCATAATGTAAATAAGTGTCTAAGATCTCTGGTGGTCGATACATTGGAGTGGTGTGCCGATTCATCTAGAAGTACAAATTTTATTTAACATTTCTCACCAAACTTGACAAAACTCACCTCATCCTCTAATAAGGAGCGCTGAATTGGTGTCCAGTTGTGGTCGGGTGAGTAAGATTTGTCTGTGGCAGATCCAAAATCGCATAGTTTAACAAAACCGTTGTTATCAAAGAGAACATTTTCAATCTTAATGTCTCGGTGAATTATTCCCAAAGAGTGTAACTTTTCTAAAGCCAGACATATTTGGTACACAGTTCGATGCAGTAATGGTTTGTTTTTGATGGGAAGAGAAATATCACTTAAAGAGCCAGAGCCGCAGTATTCACTAAACAAAATAGTTATTTCACGTAATACCAAAAAAGTATAAGCTTACCAAAGAAGATAAAAAATGTTTGGCTTCACCATTTCCCAGGTGTAAAACTCCATAATGTGTCTGTGTGATTGCACTCGACTAAGCATCGAAATTTCATTCTCAATCTCATCTTTAGATTCATTGTCCGAAGCAATCAAACGTTTCAATGCATAAACCTTAGACGTTTTAACATCACGTGCTCGAAATACGTAGGCAAAGCCACCTGTTTTCAATTGAACATTGTAACCAAATAATTAAAACTTAAACAACCGATCAAGCAATTACCTGCTGCGATTAGTTCCTCCACACGAAGCTGATTGTCTTTCAATTCAATGAGTTTAACATGCTCGCCAGGTGTAGTTGAACTGACAAAGTTCCGGAAGATTTCATTCATTTTGTGGATTATTATTTTAAAAAATTATTTCATCACTACTAGTCATAAAGCATCATTTGGTGTTGGAAGCACACAATGGTAAGGAAAGTCACCGTCTCACCGGTTCATTGGCCCGGATCACCTAGCAAAGGTATGGGTGTAGTGAGGTGTGGAACGGGTAGAGAGGGAGGTGATCACTCGAGTGGTGGCATCACCTGTGATGGCCACTTGCAGAATGGGCAGCACTTGCTAATGTCAACAGCTCTCTTCACACTGCGCTTACTAGTAGTACCATCCGTCCACACTATCCACACCATCCATACCAACAACACCAACAACACCGACCTATATGTGCACTCATCTGGTGCGCCAACGCACACCCAGCGCCATCTGGTGACCACTAGATGTCGTTCACTTTAACCTCCTTTTAAACCCATCATTTTTATCTAATAAAGAAAGAATAGTTTTTCAAATAGAATGTAACAAATTCAACGAGAAAAACAAATTATACAATTTCGGTGGTTCTAAAATTGGCACAGAGCTTTCTTTCGAATGATCTGTGATGAAATATGTAATTAATTGTCATAAATGGATTAATAAGAGAACAAAGATAGTCATTTTATTAAATATAAATATTGTCTAAAAATAAAATCTTAGGATTTTTAAGAAAAACAAATGTGAATATTGCACAAGTGAATGTGTTAATGCAAGAATGTTAATACAAAAATAAAATCCTTATGATGCACGGTACAAAATAGATATTTACAAGTAGCATATATATATTATGTCTGTCAGTTCATCCATTTTCGACAGTTGCGTGCCCCGCAATGACATGGAATCTTATTTTGGTCATCTTCAATATCAAATTTGTAATCGTAAGATAACTAAATCAGAAAAATAATAAATTAGTTAAAGCAAAAAGTATTAATCACTCTCTTACTTCTTCTCCTTTTTGAATGCGTCGATTAGCAATAATAATAATTTTATAATCGCGGTCAATGAGAATACACTCAGCCACACAGTTTGGATCACAAGAGTGATTAATGTAACGAGCTAAACCACCAGACAAAGTTGCATCAATCATTCGGTTTTCATCAATGCGAAACATGTAAGCGCCTCGGTTCTGAAAATGATTAGTTATTAATAAAGAATATGAAAAATTTTAAATGTTAAACGGTGGTCTACTTACCTTAGCTTCATGAATGCGTTGATTGCGTTCAGCAAGCTCGTTGCGGAAGATCACTCCGATATACTCGATAATCATTTGGTGCTTTTCGAGGTCACGGCGGGCATACAATCCAAGACCTTCAATACCCGAACGACCGAGGTAGATGTTTTTGCGCCAATCTTGCTTCATTTTGCGATATTGAGAAACCTTGGAATGGACAAAGTGCTTGACGTAGGGAGACGTTAAATCTGGAGTTGATATTGTAGTGGCCACTGTGTGACTGTGAGTTGAAACGTGGTATGTATGAAATCGCTTGAAGTAATTGCGACTCTTAGGCTCGGTACGTGCGCATCCTGATGGATTAATTGCTAACGGCAACTCATACAATTTGCCATATTTGAAGTTGTAGTGACATAGAGAGTCTACACCAGGCAATGATTCCAGAATGCGAATTACGTTAGGCTCATTAAAACCAAACAAGTCTTCTCCTGAGATAAAATCGTAAAAAACCTTAATAGTTTGTGATTGTTCGCGAAGCCTGGCAATGGCTTCAATGATTGGCCTCCAAGCAAGCTTAGCAGAGCTGGCCTGGTAAGTAACATTTTCATAGCCTTTTTCGTGAATTTCGACGTTGAACAAAGGTTTGTTATCAATCTCCCCAATCGAACAGACATATTTACATCGCTTTCCGATATGACGCGAGCTCCAATAGAAGCGAGCAACTTTGTAGCCAACCGGATAAATGTAAGATTCGGTATGGAAATTCTGCAACTGGTGAGGTAGTAATTGACCAATATTGAGAAAAACGAGACTGCCCACACGCAAAATATAGCCATCGCGATGGTTAACCATAGCAGCAATCTGTTTCTGTTCGTCACGATAAACGTATACTTTGCGGAACACTTGAATCGAAGAGAGAAGTTCTACTTCCACAGACTTGCCAGCGTGTTGAGCACAATAAACCGACTTGTCATGGTAAAAAGAACATTTCTCCCGAATGGCACAAGAGAGGTGATACACGTTTTGACAACGAATCTTGAAGCATTTCACCGTTGCACGATTCTGCCCACAACTCACACATATCACATCTACGGAGCGTTTGTAAGTGCTATCCACAAGAGCCAGTCCTCCGTTCTGCATCTCGTAGACCTCGTTGGACCAAAGAGCACAGTTAAGGTGGACCCACTGATCGAGATCACAATTGAGCAATCGACCGGGACCATTTGTCACGCCATCGCCCACTTTGCGACAGAAGATACATTGACGCTTTTCAACTATTTCGTTGGGCGACTTCTTGTCCGATTCTGCACTGTTCAGCAAATCTTCTAGTGAATCTCTTTCTTCATGTTGTTTGCTTTCTTCTCGCTCTACCTGATGTTCACTCTTAAAAGTAGAGCCATTCCAATAGAGATATCGAGTGTTCTTCCAGTGCTTCTCGTGAATACTGATGATGGATTCCAACTCTTGAATCTGACTGTTCTGGTGTCCAATGAGAGTCGTCTTAGGTTCTTTATCAACCTTTTCGGTTTGAATCTCTTCAATAACAACATCATCTTTCTTCGATACGCTAACTTTATTCTCGGAGTGAGTATATTTAATATTTCTAAGAGTATAGTTCTTAAAGCACTCTTTGTTGCAAAAACAATCTTCTTCAAAAACATCTAACGTGACGGAATTAAATTGCTCAAAATCTTTTGCTTTAAAACCTTCATCCTTAATCAAGCAATCGCAGAATTTGCAATAATAGTTTTTGTTATTCAACTCAAGCACTTCGGTGATAGGTGGAGATGTTGCTTTCTCAATGTTGTAAGTAAATGACGAGTTTAGTTTAAGAAGTTTGGCTAATGACTGAAGAATGCTTCGCACATCACTGGAACCACCAAGAACAAGTGTAATTCCCACATTTCCTCGTTCTTTGAGTGGAGCAGATGAACTAGACTTGTCTTGATTCGATTCGAGTTGCTCGTTCACATTTTCTTTATTGTCACTCAGCAACTTATCTTTGTGGTTGGCGTAAATTGGAACTGGCCTTAAAGGAAGTGAAACAAACGATAATTCAGGAGATTTGCGATCTTCCTCTTCGCTTTGATCGCTCTCATTGATGTATTTCATTCGATTATATTGATCATGACAATTGTCGTAAAGAACACACTCTGGTGAAGAAGAAGAAACTACCGTTTCAGGACTGTCCAAGTCCCGTGCGTGCAAAGAGTAACTTTCACTGTGACACTTTTTGAAATGCTCTTTCAAATCAGATATTGTGCGACCAAACTCTTCCGCATAGAAACCAGCCTTTCCTTTGTTGGTGGCAAGTGGTACAACAGGAGAAGCTTTGTTTTCTCCAAAAGGATAAGTTGAGTAAAAGTCGATGGTAGAAGTAAGAAAAGCATTGCCAAAGCAACCTTTCAGTTTTGATTCTTTCAAATCGAAATCATTTGAATCAAAAGATGTGTACGAGTTTAAATTAATTCTTGGTCCGGGTTCACACAAACTGAGAGGTGGGAGCGAGCTTAGATGATTCACAAAAGAAGCAAGCATCTGTTCTCGTGATTCACCTACACTGCTTTCATCTACCTTGGTTTGTGAACCTTTACGAGAACGTTTTTTCGTCTTGGTTGCCATGACATGACTTGAACTATTGTCTGACGACTCATCAATACTCTTGTTGCTTTCTTTTCGCTTGGCAGTGCGCTTGCGTTTAGGCTTGATATCTTCGGGTGGAGGGGTCGGATCACGTTCCAATTGTGCTCTTCTTATGTCAAGGTAAGTCATTTTTTTCTCCACAGTCGGTGTTGCAGCAACTGGAGAAACTAACTGATTGACCGATGAAGTTTGAATGTTTGACTCAACATCACTTTGGACGTTTGTTTGAAAGTTTGACACTTCTGCGACACTTGTCGGAACGGTGGAATTGTCCCCTTCAACTTTGACCTCAATATCTCCTTGCATCTGAGAAGCCTCATGCAAGCGTGCTAAATCTGCTGAAGCGCAATTTTGAAGAAGACGTTTGAGAAGAGCATTTTGCTTGTTAGTGGCTTCATCCGTTCTGTCATCCCCAGTGGATTCGGTTGTAGGGTCAATGATACCGGTCGTTTCTGATGATAATGGCTGTCACAAATGATGAGTATTGAAGAAAAGACTAGTGAAATATAGAGATCTTACCTCACCAGCTTGTCCCGAGAATTCCAATTGACGAATTTGACTTGCAATCGATGCATCATGAGAAGTATCAAAACTTGTGTTGCCCTGATTCGACAAGTGAGCACTAGTTGTGGCTACTTGCCGGCTCATCGGCGTGGTGACATTTTCAAAAGATTGTTGATGAATTATCTGCTGCCGTAGTTGCTCATTTGTTTTCTTCTCTTTTTGAGTTTCTTTCAAGAAAGTAAACGGATCCGATTCGTTATCATGCCCATTACCAGATTCATTGATAGTAAATTCCATTGTAGTTTTGGCTTCGCCAACTCCACAATCCATCATCATAGACATGTCTGGTGCTTGCATCTGGTTCATCGGGTAGTTTTGCTCATTGGGTACCATGCCAGAATTGGTGGTATCGCTGTATAACGGGTGAGACATTCGAGGAGCTATATGTTCTTGACTTGGTCGATTTGGAGTTGAAATTGCATGCCTAACTGGTTGGCTTGGCGGCTGAAAAGATGGCCGTGGTGGGTAGTGCGGTGTATTGCCGGGATAAGGTGGCGGTGGTGGTCGGCGCATTGCTTGGTAATTGCTGTATTGTTGCGGTTGTTGTTGTGAAAATCGGTAGTTACCACCTGCAGGATAGTTCATTTGAGGCTGAGGCCTAGATTGACTACCCATCATATATGCCATAGGTTTGCCTGAATGATGACCGTGATAGTAGGACAAATTACTTTCTTCATTCTGATAGCTTGGCCCAGAATACATCTGTTGCCGAGTGTCAGATGGTATCTCAGTAGGCATTGCATGCGAATACATCGATGGTTGTTGCATACTTTGTTTTTTCTCTTTTTGCAAATAAACATCACTGAATGGATTATTGTCGTCTTGTACAATCTGTGGTCTAACAGACCCTGCTATATCTGAATTAGGCATTGGAGAAGGTGGCATTAGAGATGCAGGTGAGTGAAGACCAGACATGGGCGAGTTTTGCATCAACGAAGAAGGTGAAGGAGTGGTGAGTGAGGGTGACTGGGGAGTGGAGGGTGCGTGAATTCCAAGTGGCGTAGTGGGACCTGAAGTGTTCAGTACAGCTAGGGGAGAATGCACCGAACGAGGTGAGGTCTGCATAGTAGTCTGGGCGCCGGGTGAGTGGGGCAAACTCATCGTTGGAACGTACTTTTGCCTGTAGTCCTGAATAGTTATTGAGTGTTGACGAGCTAGCTTGCGCACTCCATCCAGTTGCTTTACCATGACACTCAATTCTTGAACAATTCGCGCCAATTCTTGAGCATCTTGTTCAGTCAACTCATTTTGATTTTTACGCAACTGTCTCTGACGAGCATTCAAAGACTTCTTTTGCTTTCTCAACTTAGCAACTTCTGCTTCAAGAAGTTTCAGTTGATTTTGAATATAATTATTCTTCTGAATCAACCATTGTTCATACTGAAGCTGTACTGGCCGATCCTGGTCAGTGATCGAATCGGGAGAAGGAATTACTGGCGCTGGATGAGGAAAGTTTGGCGTGACATGTGGACGCACTGGTGGAGTGGGCATGTGTGGTCCAACGTGCCCAGGCATTGCTTGTTGCACTAACATCCGATTAGCGGGCGAGGCTTGAGGATACATGCTACTTTGCTGCATATGACGCGGAGCCATGCTAGGCTGATGTATTGGCATTCGCATTGTCTGCACTCGAGGAGAATAATTTATCTTGGCAAAAGTTTGGTCTGGCTGCCACATCTGTTGGTTGGTATTTGCTTGCTGAGGTTGAGCATATTGACCAGGTGAATGGTACAACTGTGAAGATTGATTCGTCGAGACCTGACTTTGCGGCATTCCTACTGCTTGAGAAGGCATTTGGACAGAGGTAGGCAAACTTGAGGATGGCATTGGAAACTGGTTTATTTGCTGTGGCCCACTTGGCCCAAGTTGACTGTCGGATGTGTCATTAAGAAAATCGTTCTTGAGTCGCTCGAAATCATCATCACTCATAAAACACTCAGTACCAAAATAGTCTGTCTTTTGGTTTGCTTGACTGTCGACTTGGTCTGTTTTAGACAAAAAGCCAGCAGAGCATTGTGAGTCATTGTGATCAAATTGACCAGAATGAGATGCTTTTAACTGATCTCCCTTGGAACCATCACCATGTCTCTCGTTGACCAGTGATGACTTGTTTTCATCATCCTTTTCCTTATCGCCGTCAAGAATGTTCTCGTCCAACTCGTCCAAGATGTTGCTCTTACCGGAAGAGCCTGTTTTAGCAATGTCAGGATCAACATATTCCAAAATATTGAAGTCATTGCCAAGTGAGAGCAGTTCATCATCATCAATCTCTACAGGTAAGCCGTCCACTTCAGGTAATTGCAATTCACTTGCCTTTGAGTCAAGAGAAACGTCAATCTTTTGTGAGGGTTGTTGTTGTTTCAAGTTAATCTCCGAATGTGTACTTTCGGGTTTAATTTGCATTTGATAGGAAGAAACAGGAAGAACTTGCGATATCGAATTACCCATAGAAGAGTGAATCGTACTTGGTGGGTTCATTACACCTTGGGCTTGTGAATGAATCGGCATTCGAGCCCATTGTGATTGTGCTTGCTGAGGTGGTTGTGGTTTCTGCATTTGTACTAGTTGGCCTTGTTGCAAAGGTAGCTGAGGTGACGGCTGTTGATGCGGCATATAACGAGGTGGAAAAGCTTGATTTGGTATAGGTTGATTCATTCGGAAACGCGCTTCGGAATTTCGGTGAACCATCATTCGCTGTTGGTCATTAGAGAGAGCAAAGTTTTGCTCAGTTGAATATTGCTGAGATTGCTGGTTTGGAGAAATCATTGGCATTCGAGGGCGATTGACCACCGGAGAAAGAGGCTGGCGAAAGTTGTTGTGGTCAGACCAAGATGGTCGATTTGGCATTGAACCTGTCGGGGCTGAATCTTGCCTGCGCATTTGTTGTACCTGTAGCAGATTACGTAACTGTTGTTTCGAGTGGGAGTCATTGGTGTCGTCAGTTGGCGAGAAGGGATCAACAGAAGAACCGGGCATAGGAGTCATTGGCTGACGAGCATAAGGATCCGAAATGGCCCGTCTCATAGGCATGTTAGGCCTTATGTTCACTGGAACAGGAGGTCGATGAGGCACTTTAGGGGTATTTGGATTGCCATAGTTATCTGGAATATTATAAGTGTTTTGCATGTAAGGAGTAGAGTTGTAAGTGTTGGAAGCACTGTTTGGAGAATACATGTCGGTCCCAGTCATCTGTCTTTGGTTGTAGGAATCATCGAATTGGCCGGGCCGAGACTGTGGTCCAACAGCTGGTCTTGGGGTAGCTGGTGAGCGAGCGTACATATCGCTCATTGGAGATGGTGCTGTCAGTTGTGGTGATTGCGGTGGCTGTGGAGTAGAAGGCAAACTGGAAGACATGGATTGAACATAAGATGGATCGGGCGTATGTGGCTTTGAAATCTGATGTTGGGAAATATTCGCTTTATATATCTCCATACTCGAAGTGGGTGTGTCTGCTCCAGAGGGACCTGCTACTGATTGGTGAGTACCTAGCGAGTAGGGATCATTGGCAAGAGGTGTCTGGTGCATTTGCGAATGTTGGTTAGGCGAAAAAGGAGCTATCATGCCCGAAGGAGTGCGAGGATTTGCCCCACCGTAAGGACTTGCAACTGAGGTTTGATACTGTGCATGTTGTGGGTCAGTACTCTGAGGTCTTTGCGGTGTCGACGGTGAGGATTGGTAACCCAGTGACTCGGCACCAGAATTGGTTTGAATTGCGTTCAAACTAGGCGAAGATGGAGCCGTGGATGGAGGATGGAACGAACCCTGAGATACCATTGGAGTGGATGATCTCACCATGCCCATCTGATGAGGTGTCTGCGAATAGCTCTCTGCCGCATAGCTTACAGGCTGCATTGGAGGACGCAGACGAGGCGAAAGCAAGGCGGGACTCATAGGAGACTGATGAGATGATGGACCAGGAGTGGGAGGAGGGCGACTCATCATCATCTGGCCAGGAGATGCCTGCATCTTAGGCTGAGCTTGAGGGTGCATGCTCATGTGCGACGGTGAATACATCTTTTTGGAAACAGGTGCCATCGGAGGACCATAGCAGTCAGAAGAGATCGGATAGTTGTTGAGTTCGTTTGTTTGACTAGACAACCCTTGAGACAAATCTGGCATCATTGAAGGATTGTTCATGCTACTCGGCACATCCATCTTTTCTTTATGTACTGGAGTGCTAGTCTTGTTCATAGAATCTGATTGATTCTTCTGAACACGATTGGAAGCTCTATTTTCTCGAGCCAATTGCAAAAAAGGCTGTTTTTGTTCTGGCGATAATTGACGCCACAATTTGTGTATTTGTTTAAGTCGTTCAGGCCAAGAAGGATATTCAATCTTTAAATTAGGATGGCTAATATTAGCGTAGAGAACTGGTGAAATTGTGGCATGCTCGCCCAAAATTTCTTCAGACTCCCACTTAATAACGCTCTTCTGTCCTTGAGTCAGGGTTTGTTCGCTGATCTCAGGTTCATTTGGATTTGGCCAGAAAGTGCCTGGCAGCGCCTCAGTTGGTGTAGGTATTGAGACATGCTTAGGAGTGTAAGGAGAGTACTGCTGTTGCATCCCAGCAGGTGATTGATTGCTTGGCTGATCGAATGGTGAAAACTGTTGCGGGACATTAGAAATGGAAGAGTCACCGCTCATTGAAGTCATCGGTGTCTGTAGACGAGTCATATCTATCTTGGGTTGGATCAATGTCAAATCCAACCGGTCCACTCCTGCCTTGGGCAACACTGGCATCGGTGTCGAGTTGACTGAAGTCTCTGGTGGAGGAGGCATCGAACTGTCGGACAATAATAATAACTCTTCCACATCTTTACTATCCATTTGAGGCAAAGCATTGTCATTGTCAATATCATTAAAATTAAAGTTAGAGCTAAGCATGTCATCTCCATCAATTTTATCGCTGCTAGTGATTTCTTTAAGATCACTGAGATTATCCTCATTGAACATTTCGATTAGTTCATCGTCCGACGCGAGAGGTAAAACAAAGGCGTCGTCAGGCTGCAAGTCGTCCAAAAAGTTCATATCATCGGCTTTGCTTTCGTTATTATCAACAGGAGCTATCTCTACTTCATCTGACAACTTAATAAGCTTTTCCTTGTCGAATATCTTTTGCTCTTCGTCAGACTCGTGATCACTGAAGTTCAAAGCTTGGTGAGATCCATTGGTTGCAATCGACTCTAAAAGTTCTTTGCCAAAGAAAGCTTCTTGCATATAGGACGGAAACGAGTCTTGAAGTTGATTCTTCTTTCGGTTAGTTCGTCGTTTTCGGCGAGGTTTCTCCAAAGACTCAGGAGTGCCTGATCGTTCAAAGCTGTCTGGCCCGAGATCATCTTCATCCTTGTTGGTGCTAAGTCGACCACGCGGCTTCACCACGAAACCACCAATGCCAAGTTTATCTAAACGTCGTAATCGTTTTTTCTTCTCTTCTTCATGATGCTTGAGCAAATCTGAGTCGCTATTTGATTTATCGTCTAAATTTTCATCAAAATCTTTGTTGGATACTTCTTCAAGTGGCTCTTCCTTAATTGGTTTGCGCTTTACACGTGTCTTTTTCGGTTGTTCCACCATCATTGCTTTGACCATGGCTTGGCCGGCATCAGTGAGATAGACACCGTCAACCAAATGATATTTTGTAGTTGGCTTGCTCACTGTGCTAGCGCTTGAGTTATCAGCAGTAACTCCTTCCGGATTGTCTTTAATCACCACTTCACTTTTGCGCATCAATTCCGGATCATTCTTCTCTTCTGCATGTTTCTTTTTGAAAATCGACCGTAAAGCTCCATTTTCGCGAACTAAATATAAACCTTACATTAGTTGAATAATCAAACAAACAAAATGAAGTCAATTAGAACATACCTTGAATGTGAGGCGGCGCTTCTTCGCAGGGTCGGCAGTCCCGGCAATGATAGCCAATACTGGAAGCAATCTCGCACTCATTCTCGTCAAACATGGAATCGCACTTGGCATGGAGCCATCTAAGCCGTAAAAGAAACCAATTTAGTTGTGGGTGATTCAGCTAGAAGCAGTCAAACTCACCGGTTGCATTGAATACATTGAATGATCAAATCGTTCTCAGTGTAGTGTTGTTTGCAGTGAGAGCAATGCTCGTGACTGGCACATGGGCCACAGAGGGTATAGTTGTCTTGCCATTGGGAGCCTATTCCAGGCGAAGTTGCCTTGCACTTGATGCATGCCACGCACCATTTGCACTTCCAATTGCCCTCGGGAACCTCAGCTAATGGAGGGTCGAGGCAGTAAGTGTGGTAACTAATGTCGCACTCATCACAAAGCAACAGTCGACTCTCATCAGTTGGCTGGCCACAACCTTCGCACACAGTACATTCTAGACAACGCCACCCCTTGGTTAGGGTCACCTTGGTGACTCGTGACCCGGCACAGTAGGTATGGTAGCATTGTCCGCACTGTGAACATGCCAACAAACGACCTTCTTCGCCCTTGCCGATACTGCCACACAGGGCACACAAATCTTGAGTGAGCACGAACAAGTCTCCGTTTGAAATTAGAACTACTCGATTCTCGTTTGGATCTTCTTTGTCATCATCCTGCTGACTTTTTAAAGCACTAGAAGGAAACGTCGCAGGTAAAGGAGTATAATTCTTAAATTTTCCTTTAGGACCACGCTTCTTTCGGTATTCTGAAGACATTGACTTTTTGCGATTAGTCATTTTCCCTTTGATCTTGTTGCTAGTAACAGAATAGTTGAACTTTTTTCGGGCCGCAGAGAGTTTACCGCCAAGCTTGTTGGTAAAATCCAACTCTTCTCTAGGTGGTTCCAATTGAGGTGTTAGTTGTAAGGATGTTACAGGACGACTTGAGACGGGTGAAATCTCGTAACTTAAATCTGTCGGGTCATCAAGAATCGACATAACATCAGTAGATGTCTTGCTCCCACATTCTTGTTCTAAGTTCGATGTAGAAATTGATTTAAGTTGACATAAAGTTCCACTTTCTTGATTGCTAGCAAGATTGCTGGTAAGTTTTCTTGGCCTTGAGATTCTAGGCCTCCCCGGAAAATAAGTTTTGGTTTGAATAGGAACCTTTCCTTCTTTTCGAAGTCTACCAGATATGCGTTTAGAATTAAGCGTACCTTGCTCTTGAATTTTAACGTCAATTTTTGAGTCCGACAACACATTCTTACTGATATCAAAATTTTTCTTTTCCGATTCTTTACTGTCAATCAAGCCTCCACGTTCTGATGGAGAAATTAAAGGCTCCACTTCGCCAATCGAAGCAAAATCTTCATCATCTTCTTCAGCAACATCGTTGAAGGGAATTTCTTCATCAATGTTGGTTTCATCTTCACTCTGAGAACCCGAAAGCAGTACAGGCCCTAACAAAGCATATGTTTATTTTTAATATATATACTAATAATAATATATAAATAAACAACAAAATTGACACTTGATACCAACCTTTAACTTCTAAACTTTCCTTGGCAGCATCCATAGCTAAGTCGGTCGAAATCACGAGCAACACATATTAATTTATTAAGGTATAATCAAATGAATGCCTAACCGTTGCCTACAGATGACAACACAAACACAAATGGAAAATTGCACAGATGATAGAGCAGCAACAGCACGCTACCATAGATTTTGTTTGTAAAGAGTGAATGGTGGCTTAAGAAGGGAATATGGCCGAGAGGTTCCACCAGTTCTTGCTCTTCTGGCAGGACCGCGAGCGCGCAGTGGTGGGTCTCCGCCGGCGACGTTTGGGCGCGATCAGAGGGCCCACTCCTGCTCGTCCCGTGGTGTGTCTGTGGTTGTCCTGTCTAGTGTGTGTGTGTGTGTGTGTGTGTGTGTGTGTGTAGTGTGTAGTGTGTGGGGGACTGGTGGAGCCCTGTGTACACGGGCATTTTAAGCACAACTCAAGAAGAAGCTGTCAGAAAGGCGACTGAACAGATCGCGACTGCGCAAACCTATGTTGCTTTTGAGTGGAAATAGTGGCTGCCAAAGCGGTATACATCATCAAAATTACTTGGCCACCACCTGCACCATATGTTAAAAGGTAAAACCAATATTTCAAGAATTTATTTATTCAAGGAGTAATTGAAGAATGTTTGGGAATATATTTAGTTTTTTGTTTAGTTTTTGGAATAGTTTAGCCGCTGTCTGATATGTCAAAGTGATTTGCAGCTATATCTCGAAGATTATTTTATGTAAACATATGTAAATGAGATATAAGATCTATAAAGAGTAATCCTAATGTCGGATTTACTCACCAACTTTACCCAACAATCCAAATAATAGTATTGGTTGTCAAACGTACTGTTAACTACTATTTTAACATCTTAACTGTAAACTGGCGGTTTAACTGTCACATTGACCAAGAACGAACCATGGCTGTGAGTGTAGAGAATGCAAATATAATTTTTTATCATTTATTAATAATTTTATTAATATTGTTGATTTTAAACAAATGGGTGAATAATTAACGTGAAAAATACATGTATGAAAAATATACGGTGAGCTTTGCGCAGTCGCAATCTGTTGATAGTTTGGACAGCCTGTCCGTGTCTCTTCTTCACTTGAGCTTAAAATCAGCGTGTACAGAGAGTTTTGGAGGAAGGTCGCCTCGCTCACTGTGACAGTGCTTGCACTGCGCGCCACAGCCTAATTGCTACCACAGCCAGTTGCTACCATTCAGCCATAGTATGGGTGTGCAAAATAGACCATTACAACTATTTCCACTTCATACTACCCATTTTAAACCAGTAGAATTTATAGGTTTAGGTTGTTAAACAACAAAATATTGACATTTACCCGCTACTCAAATTTGTTTGCATAAAACTATATTGTAAAATAAGAAGAGTATGCGTGTGAGTAAAGTTAAAATTCTAAAGTTTAGGTTTGAGTGTCTAGTTTACAGTGTGATTGACACACCTGCAACAACAACGGGCTGTGGCGCTTTATGGCGTAGATATCAATACAACAAAAACAAAAAACAATAGAAAGCTCATTTTGAAACACCAACATTAACTTTAATGTGAAACAAGACTGTGTCAAATTATAATTTTTTGTTTGAATTTCATATTGGCACTATTTTGTCAGCATTGTTTTGAGCCATTTGGTCTGCTTCAGTGCTTTTTTTAGGTTAATTAACCAAAGTAAACTAATGTTATGATCAGATAGCTCAGAGCACTGTTGAACAAAAATTATTCGCTAGTAGTGCTTGTTTTATGTACTTAAATGTAAATGTAAATGTTGAATTTTCATATTTTTCTATTTTTAGTTGATTCTGTGATGTAAGCTACACGTGACAGAGTTTATTCATAAACACAGTATAACAAACCAAAATGCATATTATAGGCAATTGCAATGAGTTTTAAAAGACCGTTTAAGAAAAGACCCATTGTAAATCGTCATAGAATAGATGCATCCGTCAACATCTCAAAAAGTCACTTTGCACTTCTAAAGGTAAAGTCATAAAGTGACGCATTAAAATTTGAACAACTTCAGTGAAGGAATTGGCCACAAGATGGCGTGCATAGTAAGCCAAATCACGTGTAAAGCTTACCGGGCTTTTGGCAGTCTGGCAGCCAGGCAGAGGGTTTTTCTTTGCTTACAACCAACTATCCTCTTGTGAGATGGCTCAAGAAATTCTCTCAGACTCAGGAATTCGTGCAGACGGACGTAGACCAGGCGAGATCCGACACGTAAGTTGCAAACTAGGCGTGTTTGACCAAGCGGATGGTTCGGCTTACTTCGAGGTGGGCAACACTCGTGTTCTAGCCGCCATCTACGGACCACACGAGATCAGTGAAGGAAACAAGAGCAAGTCGGTTCATGATCGAGCCGTGGTCAATTGCCAGTATTCGATGGCCACGTTCAGCACTTCAGAACGCAAGTCACGACCCCGTGGAGACTATCGATCGTTGGAAATCAACGCATACTTGAATGAGATTTTTGAGACAGCAATCATTACCGAACTCTACCCACACTCGCAAATCGACATTTATCTCGAGGTACTTCAATCGGACGGGAGCAACTACAGTGCCTGTGTGAATGCGGCATCGTTGGCCTTGGTGCATGCGGGCATTCCCATCAAGGACATAGTTTGCTCGTGTTCGGCGGGCTACTTCAACAATGTCTTTCTGGTGGACTTGAACTACCTCGAGGAGTCAGTGCACGCCATTCCCACCATGAGCATTGCACTGCTTCCCAAGTCAAAGCAGACCATCTCGATTGAGTCAAGTGGACGCATCAATGTGGCCTCGCTAGATCAACTCATCCAAGCTGTTACCGAGGGTTGTCATCACGTTCTTACTTACATGAAGAGTGTCATTTCAAGTCATATTAAAGAATTAAATGTTTAATTGGCTTTTTTATTTATTTGTGTAAAATAATATGTATCATAATCCCAATATAAAATGAAAACTTAAGCCTTCTTTTCCTTTTCACGCTTGGCTGCCTCCGCCTTCTGAGCCTCTTCCTTTTCAAACTCCTTGATATAGCGTTCAATCTCTTCTTGAGACAAAATTCTAATCTTACTTTTATCTCCGACGCGAGTAAGGGTGGCAATCTCGACTAGAAAAGAATAAGGCAGGTTAGAGACGATAGAGGATTTCTAGAGTTTGTCCTACGTTTGTCACCAGTCAGCTTGGTTGTATCCAACGTTTTGCTCAAGACCTTGATAGTTAATTGCAGAGCTTGTTCCAAATTAGTCTCTCCTTCTTTGTACTCTTGCTTAAGTAGAGAGACAGCAGCACTACTGTTGTTGCCGATGCAGGTTGCCTTCCAACCGGAGTAGTTGCCACTGGGATCTGACTGGTACAACTGGAAGCCATAGTGCTTGTCCCATCCCATGTAAAGAATGGAGACACCAAAAGGTCGTTTGCCACCGTACTGAGTGTATGCTTGCTTGATATCACATAACCAGCTGACAAGGCGCTCACAAGGAATGCTCTCGCCGAACTGAAGCAAGTGACGCTGAGCAATCAAGCGCAATTCGTTGGTCAACACATTGGCGTCCGAGGTGATGCCAGCCACACTACAAGCCATGTCACTATTCAACACAAACACATCAATATCATTTGTATACTTTTCGTATCAACTCATTACTTACTCGTGCAACTTGTAAATTTTTTCAGAAATAAACACTTCGTCCAGAAGTTTGTTAGTGTTGCGTTTCTCAGCAGCTAGAACAATGCCATCAGAAGCAAGAATTCCAAGGCAAGTGCCAGCGTGCCCGATTGCTTCCATGGCATACTCCACTTGGTACAATCGCCCTAAACAATGCATAATGTTTATTTTTAACATTAAAAATCCCAAACACAATCATTACCTTCCGGGGAGAAAATTGTTGTTCGTGAATCATAACGACGAGCCTGTTGAAAGTAACAAGATGCAATAATGATTTTTATACTTTTATAAACCAAGCAAACAGTGAAATCTTTAAAAACTAACCATGTTTTCAGGAGTGGCTAAAAGTTGAATGAATGGTCAAACAAATAGCTTTGCTGTCTGACAAGTAAACGCTTTATGATTCAGCAGAATGCTTGTGTCGCGTATTTCGACCCAATGAGGGAGAGGACAGCGCTATACTGTGTATGTAGCTATAGTGCTGACAAACTCACACTCACAGTGGAGTTCACTGCAGCCAATGAATCATTTCTCACTTCACAGACGATTTCGTTTATTTGGTTTACAGTACATAGTAATAGGAAGCGTTGTTCGGAGATCAAAAAGTACATCTGTTGACAACTCGTTCTGCTTCAAAATATGGCATTGCGAGCTTACAGAAATTAAATAAATAAAACCTAGAGCAAGGAGAATTACACGGCTATGTAGCTGAGGATCCACTGCTTGAATTTGGTGATTCGAGTGCATACGCCTGGCAGAGAGGGTTCGCCACACCCAATGCCTGAAAAGCGGAAGCTCAATTCGAGTGTATCAAGTTATAGGAAGGCTTACCCCATGAAATGATACCCGCGAGAAACCATCGACCATCGTCACCCTGGACCTGCAGGGGACCTCCACTGTCGCCCTACATACAAGAAGTTTAGTAAGCGATGGGTAAGAAAACAGCGAGTTAGGTCTTGCCTGGCAAGAGTCACGTCCACCTTCGTCGTATCCAGCACACATAAAGATGTCTGGAATGTATTCATGCCGTCCAGCGGAAAGGAACATATTTTTACATTTATCATTGCTAACGATTGGAACTCGAACTTCTTGCAAAACAGTTGGTAAAACTCCACCTACAAAAAATGTGGTAATTTCACTGTTTATTAGGGTAGGATTTACCTTCACTGAGACGGCCCCATCCAGTGACAGTGGCGTTCTTGCCTAGCAGGTCGATGTTATCAGGCGGCAAACAAATCGATGAAACGTGTGGCTGAAACTCGATTGGTTCATCCAGCTGTATCAAAGCTAAGTCGTTTTCATAAGTGAAAAAGTTGTACTTGGGATGAACCACTTTCTTTCGAGCGCCTCTCTCGATATACGGTAGTGGCTCTTTAGTGGTGGAGAAGTCGAACTCGCCGACACGAATGCGAATCTGGGTTAGGAGTAAACTAGAAAAGAGAAGTGAGATCACCTGTGACGCCAGACAAGTAAGCGTGCCTCCGGGCACTGAATTGAGACGCCTTGCGCCAGGGTCAACCTCTCAAGGACCCCTTGGAGTCACTCACTCATCAACGCAGTGACCGGCAGTAGCAATCCACTCATTACTCAAGATGGCACCTCCGCACCGGTGAGTGCTGGTGAAGCCAAAGAAAGAAGTGCGTCGTACGGACACCTGTTGAACGATGGTTTGGCACACACGTTAATCCAAGTACATGGCACACCTCAAGCCAACTCACCTGCCATGGCCACGCACCAAATGCGGAATTCTTGCCACCGACTACTTTTTTCTTTGGCTTCACTTGAGTGATTCCACACTGAGCTACAATAGAAGAGATAACAGTCAACCAGCGTTAGGAGTCAACAATTGAATGACTAGAGCAGAACATGCAACACATAAATGAAATGGAGTAAAACAATTGATTTACATTTATGCTTTAATGACTCTCCCACGCTGTTTTCCACAAGAACCGACTCAACTTTATCTGGTGAAGCGTTGGGTAATGTGTGATTGGGGTGGGACAACTCGGTTGTGGAACTCGGAGTAGTGGTCACTGTAGAGCTTGGTACTTTGCTGCTCCACTCGGGTGTAGTGAAGAAGGCACTGGTGTTCCACTTGCTCCCACTGTTAGTGCTGCTCAACTGAGTCATCGAAATCACTGCTGGACGGTGAGTGGTACTCTTCACTGGAAAAGGTATCGAAGGTCGATTGATAGGTCGCACTGTGCTAATAAACGATGGCTTGTTGCCTTTAAGCAATACCAACTATATTACAAGGTTACTCTTATTTCTTGATAGCATACTTTGTATGATGAACCAAGGCCTGTTGGGATAAGGTTTTAGTGGAGAATGGTTGGGTGGAAGATAGCTGTCGAAAGCAGCCGATATGGTGACAAAGTTGGTGATGGGTTGCGGAGTGGTGCTAGTAGTGGTAGAGGTAACCCTAGTCACAGTGCTACTGCTCGGCGTACTTGGTGACACTGTCATGGTGGTGTGACCAAGACTAGGTTTAGGCTGCCACTTAACCGAACTGGGCTGGACACTGTCAGTTGAGCTGCTTGGAGGCTTGGTTGTTGGCACACTGGTTTGAGTCCAATGCTCGTTGCCGTTACCAATCGAGTTAACTGCTTCGTTGTGACCACAGCAACTTCCGAAGAGGAAGCCATCAACGCAAGTTCCGAGATGCTTACCTTCCGTTTTAATGCATTCCCAGACAAACATGCAAGTGCCTTCCTCACCTAGTGCGTTGGTGCACATCTTTGGTCGTATCTTCATCGGCTCACCTGTTTCAAACAGTTTAGTACTAGTTATAAATGTTGAATAGAAAGTAATGAAATTCATACCTAAGCAAGCCAGTGTCATGTAGAGCAGAAGCAACATCCAAAGAAAGCCTGAATGTAGTGAGATGCTAGATGCAAGCCAGTGCCTATACAGAGGTGACCACGGATGGCGCATCTTGCAACAATTGTTTGCTGTTGCTCGTGACAGTCGTGGTGGGACTGAGAAGAAGTTGCGAGTGAATGCTCGGTCTGAAACTGATGATTGCATCCCATTGGCGTTGATCACAATACTTTGCTGACCAAGTGACCAGGTGGACTCGATTGGAAAACACCGACTGGTGCACTTGATTCACCGATGGCACTTTCCACAGTGGGCGACAACAACACTAGAGATGGCGAGGCAACTGGGGTGCAGCATTGGTCATTGCCGTCTAGTGGTGCATGAGTGCATCAACAGTAATGACCACTATGCACCACTGGTGCCAATAAATCTGCTAATTTTAGATTGACATCAACTTCGTGGTGAGACTTTTGATGTTTGATTTGACCACCAAGATAGAGAGACGCCAAACCGACAGACCCGTTGGAAGAGAAGCGAGGCCAGATAGAGAGACAGATCTAAATTACGGCACGTTGCCGCGGACAGTCGAAGCGCGGACAGCTTTCGGCGGGCCGGCTTTCCAGGCTCTCACCGTGGTCGTCTCGCGCTTGACCGACTTCGACTGCCCCTGAATCGACGGTGCGCGATCCGGTTAGGCCACCAGTCCCTCTCTCTCTCTCCCTCTCTCTTCCAAACGATCGCGAGGCGGGTGTGACATTTAATTGGGCGAATAATGTCCAACTAATGTCGATTTGCTCGACACCCTCTGTCGAGGGTCAAGTACATCCTCCACGTTATCCAGGTCGATCTCGCTCAAAATCTTCTTATTTCTCCCCTTCTTTTTACTCCAATTTATTCTAACAATAGGCTCATAAGAACTGTAACATATTACCATCTAATAGACTTATAAAATAATCAGTACTTCATTTCGGCAATATTTCTCGTTTGTTTTCTTAATAAGTAGATTTGTTACCTCGGTCCAAAAAGTACTACAATTGTGATTGGCTTTATCGTCTAGAGACAAGGAAAAATAGTGGCATCAATATGTCAATAAGACAAACCATCGTTTCTTCACCGATCACACGCTGTCTTGCAGGAATAGAGTTAAGAAAGAGGCCATTGAAGTTAGCACAACTCGGTGCCATCATTGCAGTCTAGACTGGATATGGCGTGTTATGACTCATGACATCAAGCTGACACTCTCTCCCATGCGTACATTCAGAATTTGGCTTATTTTTAACATCGAGACGTTCTAGTTAGAAGATAATGTGTCCTGTTGAAAAGACGATTGATCGAGGTACCGAAGTGAACCATTGTACTTAAAGGGCAAGCCGGCATATGGCCAAAGCGATGGCTGGTGCGACATGTGCCGGTGCTTGTGAGAGTGTCTGTTATACTAACTCTACTAGTGCACTAGTACTCTCTACTGCACTAGATCAGCGAGTAGCCCAACACTTGTGCATAGTGTCTGTTGTATGAGTTGATCAATCAACTTCTGATTTCAATTCAAGGTGTTTACTAGCAGAAAAGTTTGATATCAACCGACGATAAATCTGATGAGCAATTTATTTAAAATTTTCTAAGAATTTAGACCCGCTTTGTAACGAAGCGAGTAGCAGAAAGTGTACCATATTGTTGTGTGCTCCTACTACTCAATGCAGTGTGTACTAGGTGTGTAGCGTGTTAGGTGTGTAGCATATTGTGCAGTGCAAGAGATGTCGCACAGTCGTCACGCGAGCTGTTGCACAAGCTGAGTGGCCCAGTGAATCAGTGAATGCCAGTGATTGGCCACCCGCACTAGCCTCTTCTTACCTCCTGACCCAGTGATTGTCTCGCTAGGTGATTTCACTGACAGTGATGGATCGATTTCCCGAGCTTAAGAATGACACAATTATCAAGGCCGCGTTAGGCCAGAAGACGCCTTACGTGCCGGTCTGGGTGATGCGCCAGGCTGGACGATATTTACCCGAATTCCGTCAATTACGACAACATCACAGCTTCTTCGACATCTGTAAAAATCCTGAGTTGGCCTGTGAGGCAACACTGATGCCCATTAGACGATTTGCTCTTGACGCGGCCATTATTTTTTCTGATATTCTTGTAATTCCACAAGCACTAGGCCTTGATGTTAATATGGTGGAAAGTGTAGGTCCAGTTCTGGATGCACTGGAAACACCATCTGACATCAAGACCAAGTTGAAAGTGAATCAAGACATTGACAGTGAATTGGATTACGTTTACAAGGCTATTAGTCTCACAAGAATGTCTCTAGATGGCAAAGTTCCCTTGATTGGTTTTGCTGGGGCTCCTTTTACTCTGCTTTCTTATATGGTAGAAGGCAAGGGATCAAAGACTATGTCACGTGCTAAGAAGTGGCTCTACAAGACTCCTGTGGAGAGTCACGAGTTGTTAGATGTGTTAACCAAGTCTATCGTGACTTATCTGACCTCGCAAGTGCGCGCTGGAGCTCAAATGCTTCAGCTCTTTGAGTCCAATGCCGGCTTTCTGGGACCAAAGCAATTTGAAGAGTTCTGTCTACCCTATTTGATCAAGATCAGCGACATGTTACGTGAAAACCTTGCAGCTCAAGATTTGCCTTCGGTACCGTTAATGTTGTTCGCCAAAGACGCTCACTATGCTCTGGATCGTCTTTGCGATTCGTCAACGTTGTACGATGTGGTAAGCATTGACTGGACGGTACGTCCCCAACAAGCCAAATCAGTGGCGGGCGACCGAGTCACCTTGCAGGGCAACCTTGATCCGTGCGCTCTCTATGCTGACCAAGATGATGTAGACTACATGGTGGAAGAGATGGTCAACCAGTTTGGTACTTCTCGTTATATCGCCAATCTAGGCCATGGAATTTATCCCGACGCTCCACCGGAAAACGTCAACACTTTTGTCAACGCAGTCCACAAGTACTCACGCCGAATGAACGCCCAAGCCAACTCGGCTTAAAGAAAGGACCAATATATTTTTTATAATATATATTATTATATACATAATTTAATGAAAATAAACTGCATATTCAATAAATTGGTCGATTGTAGGGATGAACAATAATTTGTTTGGAACCCACTGGCAAAGTGATACCATTGGGCAAGGTGATTGGCTCAACTGCCTCGAGGAAAGTCATTTTGGGACGTGCTGGTGGCGGTGACATCGGCGGAGAGTCGCACTCGTCAATGCCATTCATTATTCGATAGTTAGGTTCGCTTTTGATTATCTCACTGGAGATGCGTGAAGACACTTGATTGGTAGTGATCACTTCAATTCGGCCATCTTGCTTTGTCTCTTGACCATTAGTGGCAGAATACTGGAAAGCAACAAAGATTAGTGTGGTGTTGACTATCATAAGTGATCAGTGATTACTCACCGTATTGACACTCGACTCGCCCATGTCGTATTTGTTGGTCTCGATTAGATTGAAACCCTGCTTAGAGGCCCATTCCGAGAGTTGCTGTTGAGTGTAGTCGTAACTGTTGAACATCTGGTAGTGAGCAATGTATTGAGCCACCGATTGAGAATCGTTGTAGTCTACGTAGGGAAACACATTGGCCCCATAATAATGGTAATAGTAGTTGTAGTCGCTGTTCATGTCTAACTTGATCGGCTGCGTTTGACTAAGTAGTTGTCGAATTTTGTTTTTATTCGCCTTGTTCAATCCTTTCATTTTGCCTACCAAAGGTACTCTTGTATCGACCTTGCCATCAAATCCCTGCCAGTTTTTGTCTTTGCTTTTCCACACTCCATATTTAAGTTCAAGTATATGAATTTTTCGATCGAATGAAAGGCTTGAAGAAGTGCCAGTGGCAATGTCAGAACTGAGATCTTTAATGTCTGAAGCATATTTGCGGTTGATAGCAAACTGAAGAGAGGGCTTGGTGTTGGTGCAATCCAATATTTGCTCGGGCCACGGCTCACTAGCAGTTGACTGGAGGGTCATCTCTGAAGTCTGGGCAAACATGTCTATCGATCCATTGACCAAACCGTTTTCACATCCTTCCAACTCATTGCTAATCACCTTTTTCACCTTTGTTTTTTCAAGTATGACTTTGGCTTTCGCCGGGTGTTGATCTTTCTCCTTTCGTTTGTTACTCACTTTTTTAGTCTTTTGTTTAGATTTAATTTTCTTTCTCCTAACCTTTTTCTTACGATCGTCACTAGAACTACTATCACCACTAGATGAAGAAGAGGAGGAGGAGGAGGATGAATCGCTGTCGGATGAGTATGGTGACGAAGATGAAGAGGAGGTGGTAGAGGAACTGTCTGATGAGTATGAACTGTCTGAAGAAGAGCTCAGTGATTTTCGCTTCTTTCCCGTTTTCTTAGGCCTTTTGGACTGCTCACTCGAGTCCGAGTCGTAACTAGTACTCTTTCTACTAGCTCTCGCTTTGCTCTTCCTTGGCTTAGCATTGGACTCGTCGGAATCACTGCGAATCTCACCCTCTTCACGTGACGAATTCAAGTTATCACTCTGCTTCTTCTTCTTCCTCTCGGGCGAAGAATCACTTGAACTCGACGTATCTCTGCGCTTCTTCTTTCTTCTCAATTTCTTACTTTTATTCGAACTCGACAAACGTCGGGCATCTTTTCCATTCAATAGAGCAGTCTTTTCCAATGAATTGAAAGTGTTCACAAAGCCATGAATCTTGACGAAAATCTTCTTTGCTTCATTCGACTGAATCACTGGCTTCGAAACAAAGGCTTGATTTTTCTGCTTTTTCTCTTGCAGCATTGCCAGAAATGTCTGATGAGTTTGTTTGGCACTATTCTTTATGTCTGATGGTTTGAGATTCTTGTCCAATTGATTATCTTTGCCATCACTTTTCTTTGAGAAGGCTTCCCTTTTCTTCTCACTTGATTCAACTTTTCTACCGGAACGCTTCTCGCTAGACCGAGTACTTCTGGAACGTCTTCTCCTTTCATCTGAAGGACTCGGGGATCGTGGTATGTAAAAAGGTCTATAAACTCTATCGCGACGTTTGTATTTGAAACGATTAAACCGATCGCGCCGAAAGTTGTTGACACAAGATCGATCTCGACGACTTCTTACTCGATCTCTTTCTTTCCGCAGAAGAGATATTTTGGAATGTGAATGTGAAGAACGAGAAGCTGACCTTGACCTTGTGGAACTTGATTTCTTTTCATCTTTTTCTGATGCAGGTCTTCCTATTGACTCCGCTGACGATGATTGATATTTCAGTTCGACCGAACTTGAGCGATCAGATTGGATATCTGTGTCTAAAAAAATAATATATATCATTAAAAAGTAAAATAATTTGATAGTAATCTACGATACTATTAAGCATTTCCTACAAAAATAATAGCAATTCTCAGTAAAAAATGTGAGAATAAGACCTATAGTTAAAATTTATAAAGATTCAATGCGGTTGACGATTTGAGAAAATCCAACACCTTACCACAAGTAAACATTTACAACCTTTTTCAGACCATCGAGTGATTACTAAATAAACCCTCAATAATAAATAAAAATAATCTTATAAGGTATCTTGTTGAACTGTTATATCCGCCAGGAAACTTTGTAATAATTGAGCAATAACTTATATATAGTTATTATCAAAACAAGTAACAATGAGAGTGTTTCCTTGAGAAATACCTTGCAAACCGTCTGGCTTAGTTTGCTTGTTGTTAGTGTCAGATTTGTCGACAAGTTGGCCTGGCTCTGTTTCGCCCATGACGAAGTGTCTTCGAGTGAGGTTGGTGAGCAAAATACGGTGAGTTGGGCGCCCAAAATTTGGCAGGCGCCTAGCTAGGGCAAAAAGTGCCTCAGTGTGACAGTGTGTGCGGCACTGTGCGGCACACCATCAACACAGAATTGCACACTTCTCCCCTCCACACACCACGTTACCTTGTCCCTGCCACCGGCGCGTTGCAGTACTGGGCACTACGTAGAACACTACTGCACACTCACAAGTAACACCCCGCTAATCTTAGTCATCGATTCTTACATAATAAATTTACTAGTAATAAATTGTAATTATCTTAAAAAACCTTTATTTATTCGCATTTACATCATAAACAAGAGAGACAAAAGGTGTTTAGAGAAAAGTCTTATTTGTTGCACTATTTGTTGTATTATACTTATACTTCAAAAATTTTTACGATTTCTGATAAAATTCAATGTCTCCATGTTATTTCTATGAAAAAAATCAATTTTTTAAATTATAAGAATTAGCCACCAAAGTGTTACTTCTCAGTACACTGTACACTGAGAAATATCTTTTCCAATTATGATGGTGGGTAATTGATGGACTATGTAAATCTCTCGTTTTCTTTATCAATCTATCATCTAATTTGGCAATCTTCACGCCATATTGTTTGCATGTTGACTATTGCTCAAACCAAATTTCCAGTGGTAGCCTTGAATTGAATGTCACGAATCGAGCCACTTTTATTCATGATACAATATATATCGATCAATCACACAAGTCAACCTATGTTGGATTGAAGCTGTGCCTTTAGTTATAATTAGAAGAAAAGAAGAAACAAGAAAAAAACAATATCAAAAAATGAATGTCATTAAGTCACTTAGACTAAGGATAAAGTAGTATAAAAATTAAAAGCGTTTTCGGGTAGGCAGTGAGTATATAGGTGAAAGTAGTTTCGGGTACATGCTATGACTAGGCAAGTGTGTTGACAGGTTTTCTCCAAATGACCCTTCGTAATGAGTCGGAACAGATACCAAGTTGGCAACAGATAATTTAGAACAAATGCCAAGAATCGCTAGACGAAAGTAGAAACAAATATTGTGAACTGGTCAACGCCAGTTCTGTGGTTCGACCAGGTGGTTTGCATTGTCCCTATGAGTCTCACTCGGTAATCAACTCTGCTCTGCAACTTGCAATTAATTCGTAGTTCTAATATTTCAATTAGGACCAAACAAAAGACTAAAATATTTGCTACATTTGATTTGCTCGTATATTGCAGGTTTGACTTGTGGTGCGCTCTGATCGAATCGTCCCGTGACTTTCCGCTATTTGGTGCTCGGAACGACCGTCTGTCCGCATTTTGTCAGTCACTTATCGATTGGCATTACACTCACCAAGACTGGAGCGAAGGGAACCACTCCAGAAGTGAGTCCAAATGTGGTGTCAACACTACCACAACTACTAGACTTGAAAGCTAGCTAGCTTGCTGGTTTCTGTTTACTATCTCATGATCTACAAATCAAGACCAAGTGTGACTTGAAAAGTGACTTAGTTCCGCTGGTCACTTGAGACTGAGTCACATGGCTCATCCGGTCTTATCAACTCTTGCTCAATGTATTTGGCAACATAGTTTTAGTTGACTTCGACATATCACCGTGAGCTCACCTTCTCAACTATATAACATAATTTGATCAAATTGAGCCTTCCAAAACAAATTCACTTTTAACATGATGACCTGCACATTCTTCTTCCGGTTTCTTTTCGTTGCTATATCTTTCTGGATTTTTCTCTCAACTGTCTTGGGACAACTGAGAAACTATGATAAAATTGGGTAAGATGGTTAATATTTATCTATGGATAATTGACAAGTGTTGAACTTGTATTGTAAGACAATATCGAAATATGACGGACAAGACAATTCTGGATGGTATGCTAGACTCGGAGAGGTACGATCACCGGATGCGTCCCGAAGGTTGTCATCGGTGTGATAGTTGGCGGGTGGAGTGACCAGTGTTTGCCTTGCAGCGCACACCGTGGTCAACGTGAGCATTCTCATCCTCACACTCTCCTCACCTGACGAGTCGAGCGTTACCTACGAGGTGGGCTTCGTCATGATCCAAAGGTGGTATGATCCCCGGTTACGCTTTCAAGTGCCCAAAGCATTGATTCATCACTCACGCGATACTATTTACTTGAACGGGCTGAAACACATCGATCGAGTCTGGATTCCGGACACTTATTTCATCAAACATGGCGAGTTTAAGCCCGCTACCGATCATTTCGACCCGGTGCACATCACACTCAAGATATTCCCGAACGGAACAGTTCTGTACACTACTCGACGCAACATGATTCTCACCTGCGAAGGCAATCTCAAAATATTTCCCTTCGACAGTCCCAAGTGCTTCTTCGGCATCGAGAGTCGTAAGTGGATAATGCAAGGAGGTGCACAAATAAATTTGTTTGGTTCAAGTGTCGCACGAACGCGACGAGATCGAGTTGCAGTGGGACGAGGCGGCCCCGATCGGACAGTCGGATTCACTCAAAACCATCAACGCTTACATGATTCGTAATGAGACCAACCGGTGCAACCGACGGCATAGTTGGCGTCGCGAGTTCAGCTGTCTCAGTGTGTTGCTCGTCTTTTCCCGTGACCTTAGTTTCTATCTTTCCACGGTGTTCGTGCCGGGTATGGTTCTAGTCACCAGTTCCTTCATCAGTTTCTGGCTCGATGTCAACGCGGTGCCTGCCCGTGTGATGATTGCTGTGACCACTATGTTGAACTTTTGTACTACTACAAACAGCTTTCGTTCCAAGCTCCCGGTAGTGTCCAATATCAATGCAATGAACCTCTGGGATTTTGTGTGCATGTTTTTTATCTACGCCTCTATGATTGAGTTTATCATTGTGAACTACATCTATCGCAAGGTGAACTACCGGCGCGATCGAAGGTCAATGATGCGACACAGCATTTCCTCTCAAGGCGAAACCAACTACTCCTTCCGGAGCAAGGTAAAGAGCTTGATAGCATAGTTGCCACTTCTCATGGCCCTGTTATGCATTCAGAGCATTCGCAGATGTCCTAAAAGTGACTTGTTAGACCGAGAAGAAAGAAGCCAAGAAAACTGCGAGCAACGAATGCCTTTGTCCAAGTTTCCCGAAGATGTTGGTTTGCGCGTTTCCGACCGGCGGGCGGTACCACCTGCCCATTACTCTCCGGTTAACGAGCACAACCGCGCTGATTCACCCTCCAATAACTACCACTCCAACTCCACCGAGGATGGACTCAACCTTGCTCAGATGAAGAACGTCATTTTAGACTGGATCAAACGACCTTATCTGATCAACGGAGAACACTACAGCAGCAATGTACATCTAGCACGTTCAATCGATCATATATCCAAAACTGTCTTTACCCTACTTTTTGGATTGTTTTCATTTTTCTACTTTCTAACCTATGCCGTTATTAAGCCTTCTCAACTAGAAGATTGGATCGAAAAAGAGTTTGAGGCGGCAGATTGAGCTATGCGAGTAGCCATTGAGCCAATAAAGATTCCCCAATGACGGGACAAGCCAAGTGTTTAGTTATGTCGAGGTGGCACACTTCCGGCTCGGCTCTCGAGCGGATCAGTTCAATGGCTTCCGAGCAGTGTGAGCGCCGAGGGCGAGCGGAGGACAGCGGAGGCGAAGTGGCAAGGACACACGGGAAGCGAAGGAGGAAAGTCGCCAAAGCGATGAGCAGCAAAAATCGCTGCCAGACACGGCAGCGGCGAGCTGCTGCCTCCGCCTGAGCCAGCAACCGATCTCTTCACAGAGAACGTATCCTCTCTTGTTGGAGAGGCCAACCCTTGTGCTCTCTACAACACAATGCTTATCCATTAGTTGATTTTTACCACAGTTTATCACTAAGTCAAGTTAAGAATGTATTCAACTGATGCAATTGATCAAATGATTGTAATTTGAACAAAAAAGAGTAGAAACAGAGTGTAAACTACCACTAATATGAGCACCAATTTTGGGCTATCCATTGGCGTCCAAGTGAGTGCAGTGGCCACGCCTTAAAGTGCCTTTTCTACTGCTTATCGTTTCTAGCCCCACAACTGTTCAAGGCGGGACTTTCTTTCTCGCACAATGTTTGAGCTTCTTTCCGGAGCAGAGCGAGGTGGCCAAAAACATTGCAGTTTCCGGACTCATGCCCCGACAAATCTAAACTTTGTCCCGACTTCGGTGTCGATTCCTACCAGGAATCACAGAACAAAAGTACCATCACCGAACTTGGAGGCTTATTGTCACTTCAAGGGTATCTCTTGTCCTAAATTCGGGTATTCGCAAGTTTCCGCCCATGTGACTCGGATTTGGTTTCCACTTCCATCCTGAAACTTGTCAAAGTGATGCTAACAGGTTGGTCTAGCTGGTGGTGTGGTGACTATGTGTCACTGGCAGTCACGTGCTTTGTCCGTGTTGACAATATACTGTCAACACGGACTGCACACGAGTCTGCTCGTGTTGTGTTGCACGCCGCGCAACAATTGGAATGAGCAGCATGTTTGTGAGATGATATTATCCTAACATCATTCTCATCTGCGTTTGTTTATAGGTTGCAGTTAGAATATGAAACAAGATGAATATCTACGGAGAAGAAATAAAAATGGATGCGATGGATATGTCCGAGACGTATCAAGCGGCTGCCTCGATCCAGCTACGAACACACCCGACACATTCCGCAATCAACTTTAGTGAGCTCGGCAAAAAGCTACTCGAGTCGGCACGGAACGGTGACACAGACGAAGTTCTGGAACTGATCAACGGTGGGGCACCGTTCACCACCGACTGGCTGGGTGCCTCGCCACTCCACTACGCCGCCCAGTATGGACACGTGGATACTGTGGAAGCACTGTTGCGCTCGGGTATTGCCAAGGATGCACGCACCAAAATCGAGCGCACTGCTCTTCATGTGGCTGCTCAAGAAGGTCACTATGAGACCGTCAATGTTCTTGTCAATTTTGGTGCTGATGTGGATTCCAAGGACATGCTTAAGATGACACCTCTTCACTGGGCTGTGCAAAGAGGTTATCGTGATATTATGGAAGTTCTTCTCAACAGTGGTGCTGATGTTAATATTGCTAACAAATTTGAAAAGACTCCAATCGAAATTGCTTATAGTACGGGAAGACACGACATTGTGCCTTTGCTTCAGGTAATCATTTTATTGTTATTTTTCTTTATGATTCAAATTTATTTATTTTTTAAATTAGAGTTTTAAAGGTAAAGCAAAGCCAAAATTGAATCCAATAGAAACTGCGACACCAGTGAGATTATTGAAAAATTCAAACACCAAGCGCGTGAACAAAACACCAAATATAAATCGGAGTTTTAATACCAATGTCAAGATTAAACAAGAGATTGTTGATGACATGGATATTGTAACACCTACCAACGAGTTTAATGGCAAAATCAACAAAACTCAAAAGGAAAAAGATCTCTTGCAAAATGTTCTTTCAAACGGGCAAACAATTGGTTTTACCGAGGCTGGTAAGATGGTTTTCAACTCGGTGAAACCTCCGCAACAGCAGCAATCCTCAAGTGCAAGTAGTAATAGCAATGGCAATAACGTGAACAGCAATGCCAAAAAACTAGTAATCTATCAGAATCAGCCTAACATAGTGTTGGTGCAGTCCAATTCCAACCAACAATCTGGCAAATCTTCCGAGGCCAAGGTGGTGAAGAAGACACCGATCATCACTGACCTCAAGAATGCCAAGACTATCCAGGTTGACAAGCTTCCCTTCTTTGGCAAGCCCGGACAGGGACAGGTGATCAAACGATATGTGATTAATCCCACCCAGACAGAAGATGTCAAAAAGTTGAACGAGGAAATTAAAAACCTTAAAAAAGAACTCGAAGACTACAAAAGTTTGATCATTTCCAAAGATCTTGAAATTGAAAGACTTAAGAAAAGAATTGACAATTGCGACAATTAGTAATATTCTATATAACAAATATATATTTTATATATAAATTGTTTTTGCACGCATCAATATCACTTCCTGTATCATAGACCATCATCATTATCATCGATTTTTTAAATATTATTATTTTTATATTATCACTAGAATATATTTTGATTTTATATATATTTTATATATATTGTACATATATTCGGCCGTCAGGCGTATGATTTTATCTGTTTTAGCATTGTTTGTTTTATTTAGAATCATGTTATCTTTCTGTAGCTGATCTTTTATTTCATATCTTTTATATTTGTATTACAAATAAAAAGATCATCTCGTAAATGAATAAGATGTGAATGAAAAGTAGCAATAGGATAAAAGTTTGGGAAGGTTCAATACTATACTATCATTAAGTTGTGGAAAAAGACCATACGAGTCCGTCGCCTGATCTCCAACTAAAAAGCTAAATAAATTACAAAACTAGCTGCAATTTTCTAAAAATGAAACACTTGCAATAAGAATAAAACTAGCTTTAAATTTTAAATATTTAGGTTATATAAAATTCTAGTATAGTATTCTCCCATAATCGATCTAATAAAAGTTGAGGCTAGTTCGAATAAGGGAATAGTTTGGATATGGGGGATTTTGATTATGGACTTCTAAAGTGACCTTTTAATATTATAAACTTTACTTTTAGGTATTAATTGGGTACTTTTGCTCAATTAAAAACAAACATTTCAAACTGCCATTGTTGGGGCAACATTGCTAAATTCACACTATTTATATCATTATCCAAAATTCAAAATATATTTTACTATACTATATACTTATATAATATAGTATAAAATTAGTAGAAAGTAGATTTTAAGTGCTTACTCACCAAAAAACTTTTTTTTCAATTACAGTAAACCCTCAAACTCATGAGATTTAACAATGCCTGTAACAGTCACCGTATATAATAAAACAGCAAGTGATCCTGCCTTTGTGCTTGCTTGGGTTGCCGAATTTTGAACTTTCACTGTACTTTAACCGTTAAGTTAACGACAATGATCACTGACTTTTCGTGAGTTTGAGACTGTAATTTTAACCCTTTACCCAATTCTTATTTTTCAAAACACTTTCCAAAAACTTCTATCTATACTATAAATTATGTCGAATTTAACTTATAAATCGATTTTTAGCTTTTACTCAGTGGCCACTTTTTTATGGAAGTCCGGTATAGTTCTTTTAATAAAAATAAAAATAGGATGTGAAAATGAAAGAAAAGCCATGTGATTGAGAAGAGTGTTGAGTCGAAGCGGGCGGGAAAAGTGGACTGCTGGGAGAGGAGTGCACTGGATGGTGGGAACGCGCCGACTCGGTGGCGGCATGACTACTCCTCACAACGTGCTCCACTCGTTGCCCACTCGAGCTCAAGCTGACCTCACTCGCCCTCCGCCCTCTCTCTTCCCCGCCACTCACCACTTGATTCTCTCCTTCATTCTCATCCTTTTTCAAATGGCACATCGTTGATACCTTTCTCACCCTTCCCTTCTTCACTATTAGTTTCTTGATACGCTGACGTTTACTTGATGTGCCAACCTGTAACGTTTGGCAGTACTGCCGCTTTGAGTAGCCATGCATGAAGACCAGAGTAAAGGACTAATGTTTGACAACAAGATGATCTTGAGTGACGCTGTTCATTCCACGTCTACTTCGGTGGAGAATGGTGCCTCATGGACCTATGTGGAGACACGAATTCTACTCGCCCTGTGGGCCCAGAATTGCGTGCAGAAGCAATTAAGTCGTGGAAAAAGAACTCGTCTTGTCTGGGAAAAGATTGCCGAGCGAATCCGACAACATGGTTACCAGAGAACCCCAGGTTTGATATATTTCCTTTGCATGTCTACAACTGACACTGACCTCTCTGTCCATGTAACATGTAGATCAAGTTAAAACTCGTATTTTTAATATGATTGCCGAATACCGGCGAATTATGAAACATCCCACAACGGAACGTATTAAAAAGTTTATATTTTTTGATGCCTTACATCAAATATATCGAGCTAAAAATTCAAATACTTTGGAGAGTGTCATGATATGCCATGGTGATGAAAACTACAACTTTGATCCTATTGACTTTAGTAACGATGATGATGGCGTCGATACTACTGACAGTGATTTTGACGAGATAAATGAGCTCCTCACTTTATCGCCTACTTTGTCTCAAAATTTAAATGATTTTAACGGTTAGTAACGTTGATATTCAACAAAATCATATGAAAAAATTTAATTGTATTATTTTATTTTAACTAGATTATTTCAATCGTGATGGTGATATATTGCCTCAAGTCAAACGGAATTTGTTGGAAACAAACCACTTGGAAGGACATTTGCCTAGCGGCTCTACACTTGATAATTCAGCTTCTACTCTACTCATCGATCGAATGTTTGCTCATCTTTCCAAGGAGACTGAAGTGATGAGAGAGTGGGTCAAACTGGAACGTGAAAGACTGGCTCAAGAAGTAGTTAGACGCAGAGAAGACAAGGAACGCGAGGAACGAAGAGAAAAAAGCTTTATGGAGATAGTGAGCAAGCTCCAAGAGCAAATTGTGACTTTGTCTAAGACACACATTAACGGCAATTCTGCTCAACAGTCATCGCACAGTTGTTGACACTTATTTTCTTTTAATTAAGTTGTGATCTTATGAGACACAGCTTTGAAAATATTTGGCTGCAATACACGCAATACTTCAGTTAAAACACTTGTCACTACAATTTTTTTGTTATATACTTTATTTTGATTGTATGTATTTTCTATAATTAAAGTGCTATTATTAATTTGTATTGAATATTGATGTTGGATGTGATCCATTGGAAGGCAATTGTGACGCACACATAGAGTGGGCATGACAGAGTTGCCATCAAAGCAGCAGAGGGATGCACACCACCATGGCTGGTTATACTCACTGCCAACCCACCGCCCGAGTTATACCCGTACGGGCGCGCTCTTAATTCTTATCCCGTCTTGCCGCCGGTCTCGCACACACACACACACACTCACTCACACACACAGACACTTTCTTCTTCTTCTTCCTCTATATTTGGTTTGCCAAATTAGGAAAGTTTGCCTTCGTCGGTTTTCGCCCTTCCGACTTGCGAAAAAATGGTGAGCTGCAGCGCGAAGGATGAGGTCCGGGCGAGACTGTTGGCAAGTCACCTATTTAGGTGGAGAGTGCCAAGTGAATCTGTTGCAGTGTTTTGGCTTGGAGGAGAAGGGACGCCTTGTGGCACTAACGTACCGCTCACTGAGCTGTACCTGATCCTAAGGCCAACTGTTGATTGAAGAGGTGATCCCGGGAGCGTGGGACACCTCTGTGGCCATTGAATCAATCGTTGTGCTGGAATGCCTGTGGAGTGCACCACTGTGGAGTACAGCTGACCAGTGAGTGGCTCATTTGTGTAACTGATAGTTGCCAGTGCTACCAGTGCTAGCACCACCGCTGCCAGAATGACGCTTACCAGCTCGTGTTTACCTCCGTGCAATGGCAACGATAGAATGCCTTTGAAACGAGTGGACGATAACCAAGAAGAGCTTAATTTAGCCGATAAGGCGATTGAGTCCTTAAACAAGATTAATTATGTTTGTAAGCAATTCTCAAAAGTTAATTTGACCTTTTTCCTAAAATAGTTTTGCAAATTCTATTTTCTAGTTAATTTATCCAACTTGAAAGTGTTGACATTGAGTCATAACAAGATCAAAAGTATGTGTAATTTTATATCAGTTTAGATATAGTTTAAATAAAAGGTTATGTTTTTTCCACTAAGGTATTCCTCATGAAATTGATAGACTTTATAATCTGGAACATTTGAATTTGTTTAACAACTATATTGCTGATTTGCCAAGTTCAATTTGCAATCTATTGAAACTCCGTTTTCTTAATGTGGGGTATGTAACTATAATCGACAAAGATGTGTTTATTTAAACTTTGTTTTTTTAAATAAAAGGATGAATAATCTTAGTTTATTGCCTCATGGCATGAACCGACTGTCACAATTGGAAGTTTTGGATTTAACTTACAACTTTTTAGATGAAAATTCGTTTCCGCAAGACTTTTTCTCTTTGGGTATGGCTAATTTTATTTTACTATTAAGTATATTTATAGTCTAATTTTTATTATACATAGAAAATCTTAAAGCTTTATACGTGTCCGACAATGAACTTGAAATTTTGCCTGCAGAAATTCGTAATCTTAAAAATTTGCAAATTGTAATTATTTTACTTTGGAAATATATAGCGACAATTAATGTGTGGTCATTTACTTAGCTAACGTTACGAGACAATAATCTGATATCACTACCAAGCGAGGTTGCTTATTTGAGTCGGCTTCGGGAGTTGCTGCTTCAAAACAACCGATTGAGGTATGTATTGTGTTTACTGAGACATCTTTTGCTGACATTCAATTGTTGGATTAGAATGATTCCACCCGAATTGGGCAGTCTTGATTTAAATTCGCCGCGTTGCGTGCTTAAGATCGAAGGCAATCCACTTGATCACGACTTGGCTGACCAGAACAAACTGGGCATTTCGCATGTTCTTGACTATATTCGAACTGATCACTATCGCTCGTAAGTAAATGTTGTCACTTATTTTATACCGGTATTAATTGTTGTAAATAGTCGATATTTGCGCAACTTAATGGAGATGAACACTATCTCGCCGCCTCCAAGGAATGAAGAAAGAAAGAATCGTAAGCTACTGAGACTCAAAGGCAAATAAAAGATTGTTTAATCTTAACTTTCTATAAGATACATTTATTTTATCTAATGTTTATCATTGATTTTATGTAAACAAAATTACAATTTTAATTTAAGATGCAATGTCAAAATGGCAGATTTTTAAACGATTTTTGTCGAGATTTGATTTATTAAACTTGTTAAGGTGGCTTATTTAATTAATGCGAGTAATAAATGGCTATTTAATAATGCGAGTTAGAAATCAGTCAATCATTTAGTGGGTTGGTGTTGACAAGCATGACGCCAGATTGGAAACAAGCTGTCATTTGGGGTGTTTACTACGCTGGTTGGGTATGGATTGGTTTTAAGTATGCTTATCCCAAGTATAAGCCAGATGCAAACCAAAATAAGGGTGCCAAGGGAAAACCAGCGGTCGCTGCTAAAGCCAGCAAAGTGAGTCAAGATATCAAATCATCAGGTGAACAGTTGAAACAAAATGCAAGCAGTGCTGCTAGCCAAGTAAAAGAAACCGCTCTCACTGGAATTGAACAAACCAAAGACATTGCCCTGACGGTTGGAGAAAAAGTTGGTGAGGAAGTTCAAACAGTAAAAGATACAGTCACGACCGGAGTGGAACAAATCGAACAAAATGCCATCAAAGTGGTAGACAGTGCCACGAATCAAGTGAAAGATGTCGTTGCAACTGGAATTGAGCAAGCCAAAGACATCGTTATGACAGTTGGTGAGAAGGTTGGTGAAGAAGTTCAAGCAGTAAAAGATACCGCTGTTACAGGAGTTGAGAAAGTTAAAGATATCACTATGACTATTGGCGAGAAAGTTGGTGAAGAAGTTCAAGCAGTAAAAGATACCGCTGTTACGGGAATTGAGCAAGCTAAAGACATCGTTATGACAGTTGGTGAGAAGGTTGGTGAAGAAGTTCAAGCAGTAAAAGATACTGCTGTTACAGGAGTTGAGAAAGTTAAAGATATCACTATGACCATTGGCGAGAAGGTTGGTGAAGAAGTTCAAGTAGTGAAAGATATTGTAGTTGAAAACGTTGAGCAAGCCAAGAGCGTGGTTGAAACAGCAGAAGTCAAGATTGGTGAGAAGACAAGTGCAGTTGCGGAAACTGTTACTAGTGATGTTCTGGGAATAAAGGATACAGTGGCTACCGGTGTAGAGCAAGCTAAAGAAATAGCTCAAACAGTGACTGAGACAGTAGCTTCTGAAGTTGCCCAAGCAGTAACGGTTGCGGAAAAAGTAGAAACTAAGATTGAAGAAAAGGTGGCAATCGGTGTGGAACAGGCTAAAGAGATAGTGCAAGTGGTAGAAAAAGAGGTTGATCAAGCTGCTCGAGCAGTGACTGAAACATTAGCTACCGGAGTTGAAAAAGTCATTACTGTTGCTGAAAAAGTAGAATCCAAACTAGAAGAAAAAATGGCCCAAACTAGCGAACAAGATGCTGGACAATTTGCGCCAATTGAAGTTCCCGTAGAACCTAAACCAGAAGCTCCACCAGAAACGATCAATAAATCAGTGGCTGAAGCAGTGAGTGTGATTCAAGAAGCTACAGCTAAAGTGGCTTCAGTAGCATCAAGTACAATTGAGATGGTAGAGAAGAATGTGGCCAATCAGGTGCATCAAGCAGTGGACACTGTAGAGCGCGATGTGGACTGGTTGCAACGAGTAGTGACAGATGCTATTGCTTATCTGTGGACACCCAGTTCATATCCTGTACAAGCAGAGTGTGGCTTAGCTGAATGGCCTCACTGCATTGGTATCTCTGAGTGGCCAAAGTCAACTCAAACTCAAGCCAAATAATTTGATTAAAAACAAATTACTATTTTGTATTCTACATGTATGCAACAATTAAAATATCTGTCCTTAGCATGAATCGAGCTTGAACAAGGCTAGAAATGGAAAGCGAGTTTGGCGCGATTACTTAGGAAATTAGTATGAGTAACCTTCTTTGTGAACGTTTCCCTCTTTGACGCGTCACTCAAAGAGGTAAAGCGACGTGCGGCTGTCGACTGCCAACTTGTGTGTTTTGGTCAACATCATCACTGATTCATCACTGTCGGTTAGTTGTATTCGGTGGCAATCAACTGGCGCACAATGTCGGTCCTCGATCTCCTCGGGCTCGGCGAGCTTTCTCGCATGAGCAAACGGCAGGTGAGTGCACTTTCTTCATCTTTTATTTTAACGGGTTATTTTTAACTTATGTTATTCATTTTTAGGTTCTTTATCAATTTCTTAATTTTGGAATGATAGTTTCATCAGCATTGATGATCTGGAAAGGCTTAATGGTCGTGACTGGTAGTGAATCGCCTATTGTTGTTGTGCTCAGGTTGGTACTTTTATAATTTTGGTTGATTTTAAATTCTAAGTGGTTAATTATTAATTAAAACAAAACCTATCCAGTGGATCGATGGAGCCTGCTTTTCATCGTGGTGATCTCTTATTTTTGACTAACTATAATGAAGACCCAATTCGTGTTGGCGACATTGTTGTGTTTAAAATCAAAGGACGAGACATTCCGATCGTTCACCGTGTCATCACGTTACACGAAAAGTAATTTATCTTGTATCTGATTTAGAAAGGCAATTTATTTTATACAATTTTTAGAGAGGATGGCTCAGTCAAAATATTGACCAAAGGTGATAATAACTCGGTAGACGACCGTGGTTTGTACGCACCTGGGCAATTGTGGCTTGAGAAAAAGGATATCGTTGGAAGAACTCGAGGGTATGTTATGAATGACACAATAGCTTTTTACTCCATTACTCACGATGGTATAACTTTTTCTCTATCATAGATTTGTACCGTATGTGGGGATAGTAACAATTTTAATGAATGATTATCCAAAGTTTAAGGTGAGAAATCGCAATTCTATTCATTTCTGATGTTAACGAGAGTCTCTCCTATAGTATGCCGTTCTGGGAATTTTAGCCATTTTTGTTCTTGTTCATAGGGAATGACATCATCACTCAGAAAAAATGTATCATTGTATTTAATTTGTTTTAATGTATATGCAAAATAAAACAACTTTTCCAAAGATATAAAAACTCACGCTCGGAAAACAGAAGCTGCTCTAAGCTTACGGAATTTGGGTAGGCTTAAGCGATTTACTTTGCGAGTTGAAATGCGAGGCGTTGGTAAGTTGACAATCACGGAAGAGTGCTCACCCGGTGGCTCAAGAAGTGGTCGTCGTTTGAGACTGCTGCGTGGCTTGCTCACCCCCTTCTTCTCCGAGGTCTTCTTCAAATCCTGTGGACGATTGACCACGACACATTTAAAATCGAGACCCTTCTTCGACAGTGCCTCCTCTATCTTATGAACCCGTCGCAGATGGTTACAA
Organism: Rhinocypha anisoptera; assembly: GCA_011762765.2. NCBI lineage: Eukaryota > Metazoa > Arthropoda > Insecta > Odonata > Chlorocyphidae > Rhinocypha > Rhinocypha anisoptera. The sequence goes on from WURS02149969.1 coordinate 80,185, forward strand.
ATGGTGCGGTACTCTTGGTTCGCTGATTTGTCTCGGTTATGCGCCAACTTGTGCTTCTTCACTGTACTCATGAACGGTTTGTTCCAGTTGCGGAAGATACCGCGTGGCACCTTCTCATCAGGCAATACAGTACCTTAAGAGAAAATAGAGTAGATATTGCAATCATTAATCAATTTAGACGCAATTCAAATCTTACATTTTAGAATGTGATCAAACATCACATAATTATTCATGGTATCAGCGGCAATTTGCGCAACCTCTTTAAATCGGAACTCAATAAATCCATGACTTCGTGGGTTTCCCGTCTATTTACAAAACAAGTGGTATTTAACAAATTTCTAAAATCTAAAATGAATTTAATTTATTACCTTTCGGCTACGAAGTATCTTCAAACGTGTCACCTCTCCGAATTGAGAAAAATAATCAAACATCTGCTGTTCATAAAAACCATGAGGAAAATTCTTGATCAAAACAACACTACGGTTTTCATCATCTTGATTATCGAAATTCTATAATAATAAAAAAGAAAAAAGTGAGCAAGTTTATCCAAAAATAACCAAATACAACCTTTTGAATAGGTAAAGTTTTTTTGTTTGGCATTTTCTTTCTTGAGGTAAAATCAGTAACTTCTTCATTAGATCCATCATTGTTCTTGTTATTTTTAAACTCCTTTTTCACCAAATTGGTCTCCTGGAGAGATTCTTGCAGTTTTGCAAACGATTTTTGCAAACTAAACATGATGCCGATGAGAATTGAAAGGAAGATAGTCACGAGCGCGTTTAGTCACTTGCACGTGAGATTGTGGAGATAGTTGGCTATAGCGACCCAAGTAGGTCTGGCCATTGCGAGATTTACCTACCAAAGATTCATCCATGCACCACGCTATGGATCACCTCGACGTTATCAGTTATGTCAGGACCCAAAAACAAACTCTTCTTGATGAGCTTCTCTCTTTGAATCAACTTGAAGATGCTGAGTTAAAGAAAACCAAAATAAATGATGTTGTATTGAAAACTGAATCCCTGAAGAATTACGTTCACCAACATATGCCTTCAATGATTGCTTATGACATTCGTGTGTGCAATGAAATCATTAAGGATATCGAAAGCAATATTTCTAAGGAACGAGCGACTCATGTGAACAAACCATTCAAGTTTTCATTCAAATTTGCTAGCTCTAATCAAAAAGCTAAAAGTGATACGAGCAAACAGGTAGGCGATGTCACTGATTCACAACTGCCAATTGCTTTCGAAGAGAATGTCTTTGGCTTGCAAAATTTGCGAAATGAAGAGAAAACATTGACTAAGAAAGAAACGAATGGAAAATACGTTATGGTTGATAGTCTGGAAGGTTGCACGGTCAACATTTATGGCACACCTTGCTCGTTGCGTTTAGTCAATCTTAATGGCTGCACACTTTTTACTGGACCTATCTCGTCATCTGTCTTCATTTCAAATTGTCATGGGTGCACTTTCCATATTGCAAGCCAGCAATTGAGGATTCACGATACCACAGCTTGTGATATATATCAACACGTTTCCAGCCGTTCTATTATTGAGAACTCATCCAAGCTTCGTTTTGGATGTTACCAGTGGAAGTATGATGAGATTGAGGAAGATTTCCACAAAGCAGGGTTGAGTCCAACAGTAAATAATTGGAATCAAGTAGATGATTTCAATTGTCTTTCACAACCCTCCCCAAACTGGACATTGATTGAAAATGGTAATGGTTAACTTTAATTTAATGCTACAATAAATGTTCCAAATGTTATCATTGAATAAATAGATAGTTATGTTGGATTATGTATGATGTATGAAGTGTGTGAATCTATTCCTCTATAACTGATGGAATCCAAAATGACATTGAATTGCATGCAGAGGATAACATCATGTATTTCGGATTAAATTGTACACATTGCACTGGAGCTTGATGTTCTGCTTGGAAGATAGCTACACGGTTGCCAGTGGTTGCGTTCCAACAGTAGATGCGACCATCGGTAGAACCACTGAAGATGAACTGCGAATCCGGAGAGAAAGATGCTTCCAGTGAGAGGCCTTTGTTATTGACGTGACCAGTGAGAGTTTGTAAAGGTTTTCCGGTAAATGCGTCAATCGTGTGAATCACATTGCCATTCGTGTAAATCATAATAATTTTTCCATCTGGAGAAAATTTTAACCCGGTCCAGTCGCACTCTTTATCTTGTTGAAGTTTGAAAGTAGTGAAAGGTCCCTTATCAAACGATCTTAAATCGTAAAGCTTGACTGACTCGCTGTTGAGTCCCACAGCAAAGATGAGACCTTCGGGATCAAAGTTGGCGACAGGACGACCAACCAGATGCATTAGTCCTTGACAATTAGGTGATCGTAGGTCCCACAAACGTATGGTTTTATCGAGAGAACCCGACAAGAAAGTGTCATCAATGGGAGACATGCACAGAGTGACTACCTTCTTGGTATGACCATGGAAATATCTGATGTATTTGTTGTCGTGCAACGACAAGTATCGAATAGTGTCGTCCACCTTGTTGCTCGAGTGAATGGCCGTGTTAGGCGCGTGGGTGTAGTGAATCAAATCGACGCCATATTTCTTGCTATTGAGAGTTCGCTTGTGAGTGCCCTTTTCGCAGTCATAGATCACAATCGAGTCATCGTCGGAAGAGCTGATCAGCGTGTCGCCACTGCGCGAAAAGTCAATCGAGTTGATGCGGTCTGTGTTCTCTCGAAATGACTTGGCCACGTGGAACGTGGTGAGTACACTCTCCACAAGTTTCATCTCAACCTTTTTTAGCGAATTCTCGTTTGTAACAGCACTAACCATCACTGTTGTGAACCAAAGTAAACCCCACAAAATGGCCAGTTGGCTTTCAAAAAGCCTGTCTCTGACATAATAAAAACATTGTCTCCTATTTCTACCCACCTTGGAAAAACAAAAATTTCAGTCAGAATAGTCGCTTTTCACTGTATGTGCCTGAGAATAATTTTAAGTAGATCCAAAAGTGATATAGATATTATAAAACTAGACTTAATGTAGAATCAAAATATCAAAAAAATATCCAAAACATGAGGACCATGCGGATTCTAGGCCTCATATTAAAAATTTAATACAAACTTGTATTACAAAGTATTTATTTATTATTGAAATAAGATATTTCAAGAATCTTTATTGACTTTAGATAAAAGGTCTTAAAATTTTGAAAATTATTTTTAATACCTATGCCTATTATATTTGTTACCGGCCAAATAAACATATCGGCAAGTGTCACTTTGCATAAATCAAGTGACACTGCCTGGACCAAGTAACATGTTTAAATTTTATTATTATATAAAATAGGTTATAAAAATGGATTATAAATATCATTTCAAAATATGATAGTTATTAAAAGGAATAAGTCGTTAATAATAATATACAATTAAATAAATTTAAATTAAATTAAAGATATTATAGTCGTGTTTAAATAAAAAGCCATTGTCATTGAATGTCAAGATATTCCGAAAGCAGCTTTGTGGGCATCTTGAAATATTTCTTCTTATTCCAAACATGAGATAATCGTTTGCCATTTATTGTAAAACCTAAGATTGAAATTCAAGATTAAAATAAAATGCAAATTAAATAATAGAAGAAAAATATACTTTGACAGTTAAGATTGAAGTACTGACAACAAGCATGAAGGAGGAAACGTTGATAAGAGCATGCCAGATTAGCTTTGTAGAGTGAACCGGGATTATCAGTAAAAAAGTCGATGACGTTATTCTCGATGGATGATAAAATGCCCTGTAAATATTACATCATCAAAATGTTATAATATAGAGGTCATGTGACAACTAACAATTGGTATGTGCTTCTTGAGCAATTGCTTGCGAGTAGCGAGATCGATGCGATGAAAGCATCGATGCGGGTCTACTTGGTCCGACTCGGTTCCACCCGACTCAAGGTGGACCGAGCAATGCTCCAGCTCAATGTTCTCCTTCTCTCCAAGCAGTGCCTTCTGCTCCTCCTCAGTGCAATTGATTAGCAAACTGTAATCACCAATCGAATCCATGTTCTTTAACAACTGCGCAAATGGAGACTTAGTTTGGGGAATAAAGTCGTTGATTGAGATCTCTTCAAGATCGTTCTCGTTGACCAAGCCACCAAATTCGGTTATGAAATTGGCTATCAATTGTTGGGAAAAAACTTATTGTTACAAATGAATCAAACATTGTAGAACTTACCATTAGCGTAACGACGATACTTCTTGTGGCTTTTGCCCTTAAGACCTAATCCCATAAAGGTTGGCTCAGGTTTGGTTGTCGGCTTCTTGAGGCGCTGACAACGCCGCCGACCATAAGCTCCGAGGTCGAAGTCATGCTCAGGAGTAGACTCCTCTCTATGTTAGAATCAAAATAACAAAGGTGAGCAAAAAGCCACCGAAGAGAGCATCTAACCCATCGCTCGACACATAGATCCATTCTTCGTCTAAACGAGTGTTGCCAGTTTGTTCAAAGTTACGAATCACACCCATGATAATGCAGGTTCAAAGAATTTTAACCGAGAACAAGAAAAAAATAAAAGGGAAGGGGAGAGCGAGGGTAGATGGAATTGCAAATAAGCAACCGTTGGAAGAGTACGTTTGCACAACGAAGGACGAGTGGAGAATAGGACAGTCGCTTGGAAGCTTTGTTTGTTGTGCCACTTGCACAGATGATGCCGAGCTGAGCCATCGAGGGTGGAGACTTGCCCAGCAGTGATACATGCATGTAGTGCCTCCCTCCCATTGCTGCAACGCTGTCGCCAAGCGCAATCGGGTAATACTCAAGTGCCACTCTGCTCGCCAGATGGCATCGGCACATCATTCCGCAAGATCGAGCAGCTAGAAGATAAAAGCGCGAGCACCAGCCACTGGTTGACAAGTCGAGCCCGATCGTCTTGGCCACTATGTCACGTTTGAAACTTGTCATCCCCCTCTTGGTCACCGTTCTCTGGTTGACATGCATCACAGCCTATACTCCGGTGGTGATGTACCATGGCATGGGTGATACCGCAGACGGTAGTATCCAATCAATCCAGAAGTACCTAGAGAATCAGTTGCCCGGCATTTACGTTACTTCCATTCGAATGGGAAATAACACACAAGAAGATTTCTTAAGCAGTTTCTTTATGAACCTTAACAGTCAAGTATTTCTTCATGTTATGAAACCTTAACGATTAAAAGTTCACTTTACTAGGTTTCAATAGCTTGCGACTTGATTAGTAAGGACCCCAAGTTGAAGAATGGTTACAATGCCTTGGGTTTTTCGCAAGGTGGTCAAATCATTCGAGCTATTGCCCAGCGCTGTCCTCACCCTCCAATGTTGAACCTCATTTCGTTTGGTGGGCAACACCAAGGCGTATTTGGACTGCCAAGATGCCTTGGTTCTCATGCTATTTGTGACTACATTCGACGTATGCTCAATCTCGGAGCATACTTGAGCTTTGTTCAAGACAATATTGTACAGGCTGAGGTAATGTAATGGAGAAAGTTTGATATACAGTCAACTGATTGGAGTTATCTTGGCCCAACCCAGTATTGGCATGACCCGCTGCAATACGAAACCTATCGAAATAAGAGTATTTTTCTGGCAGACATAAACAACGAGAGGGAACCACGAAACCAGACTTACAAAGAAAACTTACTTAAACTAAAAAATATGGTTTTGGTCCAGTTTCTTAACGATACTATAGTTCAGCCACGGGAAAGTGGTTGGTTCGGATTCTATGCTCCTGGTCAAGATCAAAAGTTGATAGACTTGCGCAATACTACCCTCTACAAAGAAGATTGGATTGGACTTAAACAGCTTGATCAAAGCGGACGTCTCAAATTACTCAGTACTTTAGGAAATCATTTGCAATTTACCATTGAATGGTTTCAACAAAATATTGTAGAACCTTTTCTTAAATGATATTGAAAATTTATTATTTCCATACAAACAAAATATAATTAAATTAAATTAAAAGTTATGAGAAAACTTACTGTCAAGCAGTTATTGATTTTCACTTTCATGATTGAGTGACTGTAGTTCAATCTCCGATATTTGCTTGTTTTTTCGTTTAACATATGAAGCAAAGGAGTAGGTAAGAGCAGACGCACCCAGACCAGAGAGAGCAGCAGTAGATAATTTGAATCCGATAAGACCACCTAAAGGGCCGAAGATGGCACCCCCGATAGCAGCACAGGTCAACGGCATCATCGAATATGAACTGGCCTACAATGATCCCACAAATTATTATATTTGAAGCAACTAATTGTAACTAATTATTTGCTTACTTTGATTAAAGATTTAGTTCCTATCGACACATTCGTAGCAGCTTCCGTAACATTATTTTCAATCCTATCTACAGTAACTTGTTGGTCCTAGAAGCAATCGTTTCAGTAAAGCATGAGAGATAAATCCAAGTGTACATACTTGAGTTATTGCAGCAAAATTCGTTACAAGTAAATGCAACTCTTCCAAATCTTGATTAAGTAACTCTACTTCTTTCAATTTTTGTTTGGATTTAGCTAAATTGACAGAGTCATGCACTTGTTGGCTTAACTGCTCACGCTCAATTGCACGATTCTCTTCTGGCTCTTCGTAAATTTGGTTTAGTTTTTGCTCTATTTCAATGTTTGTCTTAACAAAGTTGTCAATCTGAGTGATAACTTGACTTTTAATCGATTGGACCATTTCATGGTACTTCTCATCATGTTCAGCATTTTCAAGAGCATTGTAACATTTTTCAAGTTCATTCAGATTGGCGCGTAACTGCTGAATAATCAAGCGAGCATTCATATATTCACGAGTTATTTTATCCTTATGTGTGCCATTTTTGTACTAGTTTAGCAAAATAAACGTAACGTAACAAATTAAATAACGAATAAATAAATAAAATTACATACTTTTTCAATAACATTAGAAGATGAATGAAGCTTTTTAAGATTGAATTTAATACCATTATTGATTATTTTTTCCACGTTATCCTTAAGCATCAAATTGTATCGAGATTGTCGATTATGCGAAGTTTCATGAGACATGTCGACAAATTTTTGAAAATCAGGGTATATCACGCATTTATTATGTTATCATGGGAGAGAGGTTGCGTCACTGAGTGAAGGCAAAGTAAATAAAGTCACGTGTGTGTAAATGGTAAGATAAATGTAGCGAAGAAGAGGGTTAGGTGGAAATAGCTGCCACTAGATTACCACTGCATTGTTCAGCTCGATGGCTTGCTCTGGTTGTTGCTCGTGCTCACACTGAGCCTCACAGGCTCACTTATTCTCCCTACAGGCATCCGTAAACTTGAGTCGTATAAACCTAGTTCTTGTGCCCATTCTCTGAAAGCGCCAATTTTCGAAGATGATGAACTCCGAGATGGAAGGGGAGATACCCTTGCTGGAAGATGATCCAAGCAATGGTGAGATTAAATCTATCGAGATCAACTTGAACGTGATCAAAACTTTCTTTGTCAACACCATCAACTTGTACGAAGGACTGGTGAAGACCAATTGCAAGTCGTGTTCCATCATTGAAAGTGAAGAATTTATTACTTTGCACAAGAATCTTTGCGAATTTGAAAATATCTTTAAAGTGTTTGAGGTGGCATTTAATAAAAGTTTGCTGGCTGTTATTGTGCGAAAAAGTGAAGAAGAGCTGATGAAGAAGCCTAAAGAGACAAACAGTTCGGCGAATGGAGAGCGAAAATTCCCTTGTTTTGTCAATTCTTGTAGCATGACCTACTCCAGCGATGAAGGTGTCAAAATTCATTTTATCAAGAATCATTGCAAGCGAGGTGACATGTTTGATCCTGTTGAAGAAGATGTTGAGAGTTCGACTGCAATTGATTTTTCTACTGTCAAGCGTGATGAGAATGACCGATACCTTTGTGAAACTTGCGAATATGCGACTAATGATCGAAGCAATTTTAAAGTGCATATCAAGCGACACAATGGTGAACGTAAGTATAGATGCTTCTGTGAGAAGTGCTTCTTCACTCGAGACCAGTTGATGGTTCACTTTGTGCGCTTGCATATGAAAGAGGTGGATTGGAAACTGGCAAGTACTGATATTCGAATTCTACGTAAAACTATCCGTCGTATGATCAATCGTGACACTTGTCACCTTTTCTCAAATGATGAGTTCCCGGACTCTGACTCGGACTGGAATGGACCTGTCGATGAAGGTGTGTGTGAGTTGAATCACTTTATTACTGAAGCTCTCACTCAAAACGAGCGCCATGGACCTGCTCCTGAGATTAGTAGAGATCAACAGGAAGCTTCTGATCTTATTGATGCCGATTCTGAACCAGTCAATTCATTTAATATGAGTATCAACTTAAAAGATAATGACTTTTTTGTTGACTCGGTTACCTTTAAGTCAGAAGGAATTACTGAAGATATTGATGAGTTATTGGTGAAAAACCCTGGAGATAACATCACTGCAACTATGGCACCTAGTACTACCAAGGATAAAGTAATGAAAAAGAATATTCCTCAACGCGCTCGCAAGTACAAATGCCCTCACAAATTTTGCGAACAGGATTTTTTTACTCACAAAAACCTTGTAATTCACCTCAAGGCATCTCATGATCCTTCAAATCAAATTCTTTGTCCTGAAGAAGGGTGCCAGGCCCGTTTTAAATCGAAGGCTCTGTTAGCACAGCATCAAAAGCGACATCGGGTTCAGTACTCTTGTTCTTTGTGCACTTATAAGACTCATCTGGCTGCCTTGATGACCCGCCACAACAGACAGCACGCTGGCGAGCCTTTATTTCACGAGTGTCCCATTTGTCATGAGAAATTTGAGTATTTGGGTGCGCTTAGCTCACACAGACGCAAAGTTCACAATGAACAAGACCCCTTAGTTTGTCAGTTGGAAAATTGTGGCAAAAAATTCAAGACCATCATAGGATTGAAGAAGCACGGACGCGAATATCACATGAAGATGAAAGCAGAGATTCCGTGTGAATGGCCCGAGTGTAACGCAGTGTTTTCTAACAAAACATCGATGACTAATCACATGCGCATTCATACCGACGAGCGGCCATATCAATGTGAATGGCAGGATTGTGGCAAATGGTTTCGCTTGAAGGAGACCTTGCGGCGACATGTCAAACTACACCAAGGATACAAGCCCTACGTTTGTCCTTGCGATAGTTGTGACAACAGTTTCTTCACTAAGCGTAGTATGAAGTCTCACTACGAGAAGACACACTTAAGGAATCCGGCAAGCTCGAGCAAGATTCTCCCCAAGATGGAAGTGGAAGAGGAGGAGATTGACATGGAAGAGTCCATGTAATATCCTTAACTATTTTTTATATCAGAATATATATACTTATAATAATAATATATGTGTTGAAATGTATCTAATACAAATACCAGAATTTGATTGATTTGCAAATAAAATTTTCAGAAAATTTCCAACTTGGTAGTGGTGCCGCAATTTATGCCTGTACATTGCAGTGGGGAGAGGGGGAGTGTATTATGGATTAGACTGCGTATGTTTGAGTGCACAGCTGCAACTGCCTTCATGCAGAGTTGCTTGAATCGCACTGGCGGTACATGTGCACAGAGTGCAGTGGAGTGAGGCGCATTGATTGATGCACCATCTAGCCACTACTCGGTCATCGGTTTGGCTTGGACTCCTTCCAAGTGTCACCATGATGACACGAGGTGTTAAGTCATTGGGCGAGTTGCACTTCGACAACCGAGTTCTTGCACATCTACCCATCGATTGCGACACACAAAATTATGTTCGTACGGTTCGCAATGCGTGCTTCTCGCGAGTAAAACCAACTCCGCTGCGAGATCCACGACTGGTCTGCTTCTCCGAGAGTGCTCTTCGCTTGTTGGATATCGAAAGTCACTTGATTGATGAACATTTTATTGAATGTTTTGCTGGTAATCAGCTGATTGAGGGCTCCGATCCGGCGGCACATTGTTACTGTGGTCATCAATTCGGTAAATTTTTGATCATTATATTTAAACAATATATAATGACGAAGTCGTGTTTCAGCAATGTCTCGTGCGAAAGGTTCTAACATTTTTCTATCTCTCTATTTTATTAATAGGAAGCTTTGCTGGACAGCTTGGTGATGGCGCTGCTATTTATTTAGGAGAGATTGTAAATTCCAAAAATGAAAGGTGGGAACTTCAACTTAAAGGTGCTGGACCTACTCCTTACTCGAGAGAAGCGGATGGCCGAAAAGTTCTTCGTTCAAGTTTGCGAGAATTTCTTTGCAGTGAGGCGATGCATCATTTGGGGATTGACACGACTCGCGCGGCCACATGCATCGTATCAGAGGACAAAGTGATTCGCGACCAGTTCTATGATGGCAATGCCAAAATGGAGAAGTGTGCCGTCATCTCACGAATTGCTCCATCATTTCTTCGCTTTGGCTCTTTTGAAATATTTAAGCCATTGGATCGAACTAGTGGCAGACGGGGTCCCAGTCTAGGACGGCATGACATTCTCACCTCTTTAGCCAACTTTGCAATTGAATCTCTTTACCCAGCCATCAATGGTTTGGAAGTGAGTGCAGAAGAGAAATACAAAGAGTTCTACAAGCAAGTGGTGATACGGACCGCTCGACTAGTGGCCAAGTGGCAAGCAGTTGGCTTCTGTCATGGTGTTCTCAACACCGACAACATGAGCATTCTCGGGATTACCATCGACTATGGTCCCTTCGGTTTTATTGACCGCTTTGATCCTGATCACATCCCTAACACATCTGACAATAATGGTCGATATAGATTCAAGAAACAACCAGAAGTATGCTGCTGGAATCTACTGAAATTTGCTGAAACTTTGACTCCGCTGGTTGAAATGGACCAACTAAAAGAGATCTTAAATGAACACTATTTTTCTACTTACAATAATGAATATATTGATATAATGCTCAAGAAACTTGGGCTTTTCAAAAAAGTGAACAACGGTGATGAGATACCATCAGATGAAGAAATAATCACACAGTTTCTTGAAGCATTGGCCACTTATGGGGGTGACTATACCAACTCATTCCGTTGTTTAAATCTCTTGTCACTTCCCGGATTGAGTGACTTTGACCAAAGTTTGTTAACTTTGAAAAAGGAACTTATACAACAAAGCAGTAGTTTAGAGGAGATGAAATCGCATTACGAGCAGTTTGTAAACTCACCCATGGTTTATATGAGAATGGTGCTTTTGCAAAATTTTGGTCAACAACTAGAGAATGACGACAACACGCTCGGCATTTTAAAACGATTGCAACATTATAAACAATTGTCGGTAAGTATCAATCATAGTTGTAACAGCGTTGTACTACTTCAAATATCTGTTTGCTTTAAGGAAATCTCTGCCAATAAGTATGAAGAAGAGCGACAAAACACTTGGAATGAGTGGATCGATAAATACATCAAGCGGATAACATTTGAGACTAGAGATATCAAGGATGATGAAAGTGAACTAAAATCTTTTTGTGACCAACGCAAACAACAGATGAACAGTAACAACCCTCGGTACGTATTAAGAAATAGTCTGGCGGAAACGGCAATTCAAAAAGCGGAGAGTGGTGATTTCACTGAGGCCAAAAATCTGCTTAGTGCTCTTGAAGATCCATTCAATGAGAAGCCTGAGTTTGAACGATATACCTCAAAACCTTCTCTATCTGAATGCCGACTTAAAGTTTCCTGTTCTTCCTAAATTTTAAAGACTAAAACAATATACTTTTGGAACGCGTATTGATATCCATTGTTAAGTTTTAAATCAACGATTATGATTGTGATTTATTAAAACATTTCTGCAATATGTTTTCTGGTAATTATTTAACTATAAATATTGTAGCAAAGTGCATGTAATGTGTTTAACAAATTGTTAAAATTTGGTTTTTGTGTTTTTTAAATTTATTATTTAAAAATACTAAAAGACATCTTATGAGTATAATGAATCATCAGTGTGTGTTTACGAATATTTATGGTTTCTGAATGATAAATAGAATTTATTTTCATAATATTTTTACAATAAACTTGTTACTTTTTTTATATTTAACTTTATAAAAAATGTTTATAGTAATACCTTTAATTTCACATACTTAAAATTGGATATATATATTATTTTATTATATGCAATAGTTTTAAAACTCGCAACATAACGAAAATGCGGAAACTTTTTAAAAGGAAATATTATAAATTACGAAAACTTGCCCACCAGTCACATGGTCAGACTCATATGATTTATCTAGGACTATTTTCAAAACAGTCATTTTGGAGCGTCTCATACATTGATCTAGATGGCAGCTCATCGCGTTGTGGATGGCCTTAAGCAGGTGATCAAATCTCCCCCAATTCAAGGCCAGGTTTCTTTAATTCCTTCTCGATTGCCTCCACTTCCTACTCCTCGAGACCTAATACGCATTTACCGTGTTCGCGCTCGCAAGCATTTGTCGCAGAACTTTTTACTTCAAAAACATATTACCGAAAAAATTGTAACATCTGCTGGCATTGCAAACCAAGATCATGTTTTGGAGATTGGCCCTGGACCGGGGACCATTACCAGACAAATTCTGGAACGAGGTCCAAAGCAATTATATGTGCTAGAGAAAGATCGAAGATTTTTGCCCATGCTTGAAGTATTTACTGATCATTTCTTTCAGTGTTTATAGTCATAATAATGATTATTATTTCTAGATGTTGGCCGAAGCTGTTCACCCAGGACAAATGAAGATCATTGTTGGGGATGTGATGGACTACACTTTTGATGGATTATTTCCGGAATATCTCAAGCGAGATTGGAACGACACTCCGCCCACCATTCGTATAGTTGGCAACCTACCGTTCAACATCTCAACACCACTGATCATCAAGTGGCTACGCATGATGTCCAATCAGCAAGGCTTTTACCGGATGGGACGAGTGCCTCTCACCTTGACTTTCCAACGAGAGGTGGCCGAGCGCATGGTAGCTCCCGTGCTTCATTATCAACGCAGTCGTATCTCGGTGATGTGTCAGACGATGTGCGATGTCAAACTCAAATTCCACATCAGTGGCAAGTGCTTCACACCTGCTCCTAAAGTTGATGTTTCGGTGGTACGCTTCACACCATTGAAAGAACCTCGCATCCTAGTGCCGTTCAGTGTGCTCGAGAAGTTTGTTCGACACCTCTTCATATATCGCAACAAACACATCAAACACTGTCTCGGCACACTCTTTCCCACTGATATGAAGGATCTCACCGAGGAGTTATTCAAGCAGAGCGGTATCGCTTCTGACCTCACTTGCACCATGCTCTCGGTGGACGAGATCGGTGCTCTCTGTCTAATTTACCATCAAATGTGTGAGGATAATTTCGGATTGTTTGAATATAATCACCAAACGCGCAAAACTTTGCCACAAATAGTCAAATCTAGTTTCACTGATGATTAAATATTACATATTTATAGATATTGAATTATATTATTAAAGCAATTCTATTTACATCTCCTTTATTATCGACCACAAATATACAGTGGGGTTTCAAGTTTTACTCACTCACAAGTCTTGTATTTATGCCAGCTTTGAAAATGCACTCTTTAGCACAATCGCACAGTTTCCTCTTCTCTAGATCGAACTATCACATTAAATGAATATTTTATAAATAATAAATTTAATTTATATTTGATTTGATTAACTTGAACAATAAGAAAAAATGTAAGTGTAGGATAAAATAACATATTTAACAAGTAGTATATTTAACTAGAACAAATTGCTTAAAATATGAAAATTAATAACAACTGGTTTCACGTGAATTAAATTTGAAGATTGCATTGAAGGAGAGAGAGAGAAAGGGGAGAGGTGTAGGTGACAACGGAATGGTGAGGAAAGGAGAGAACAAAGCACACTGAGGGTGGATAGCAGCGCGACTAGGTTGACCCAGGCAAGCTAGGATTCTGTGAGGAACTAGCCACGCATCACGATCACAGAGCGACAGAGAGCAACTACTGAGTTGCGTTCACATTCATTGCTTCTAATGCTCAACAACTGCTAGCAAACATGAGTTAATCAGTAATGCATTATAAAAAATCGTTAAAATTGCAAAATACATTAAAACCTGATAAATCATAACAGTTCATAAAAAACTAAAACTAAAGATTAAATCTAATGGACAACTAGGTCTAAACTAATGATAGTCAAATAACATAAAATAAGTAAAGGCTGAGAGTATATGCCAACGAAAAGGGTTTGTGTGCTTATCTAGAACTTAAAATCTTCGTCGTAACCATGATTCCCCAGAGTAATATTCGAAAATTCATTATCACAGCTGCGAAATTCAAGAGGTTGAAAATGATCGACGTTAATATCTGAGTCGTTCATAGTCAAGAGATCATTGAATTCATCTCTGTCACTTGGTGGGAGGGGAGAAGGAACATGAAGGTGATTGACAGGACGGGGTGGTTGCGAATCGTTCGTATTCTCGGGGGTACTAAGATCACCGGCTTGGCTTAGTTGGGCGCTTGACACCATCAAATCTTGTCCACTCTGGATCATGTTGTCGCTTTGAGTGAGAAGACGTTCCAGAGTGGATGTTATCTCTTCATCGCCAACAAGAGAAGAGCCTGGCTCCAAGTGGCTCATTGATGGCAGCTTAAAGCTCTCGTTGCAGATCGGTGTTGCTGGGTATGACTTGGAGATACCAATATTCGAACCTGTCATCATTGGCAACATACACGAAGTGTCATCAGCTGACATGAGGTCTGTGACACCTGAAGGCAGATCCTCTTGAGAAACGTTCTCATACGATTGAAACATCTGGCTCAATGGAACCGAACGTGAACGGTTCAAGAGAGCTTTGAATGTGTCCGGCTCGTTACATTTGACTACTGTGGGTGCACTAGCCAAAGGGTTGCTGAAATGCCTCTGACGAGAAAGCGATCTGGCCAGCGTTGTGCATGAGTCAAATGGAGAAGTGTCCACAAAGGGAGAAGCTATCGACACCGTAGCCGGCTCACTGCTCATCTTCACACCAAAGTCATCATCGAAAGGAATGCTGGCCACATTACTCACATTGCTACCAAACAATGATGATGACATGTAGTTTTGATTTGTGTTGAAAGGATGTCCATTATCAGAAACCATAGGAGAAAGCGAGTTACTACGATTGTAAGACATCACGTTGGACAGTTGTGAGCGATTGATCGGACCACATGGACCCGAGCTGTGACGCACTCGAGACAAGTTACGCGTGCCAGGAACTGGAGTCGACTGAGGTGATATAAAAGGCGAGTTGGAGATCGAAGAAACTCCTGAATCAAAGTTTTGCAACGAAGTCTGACGATAGTTGTAGTTAGCCTGCCCACTGTTATTGCGAGATCGAGAAATAGGCCCGAATGGGATGGGAGTGTTGCGGGGTGACACAAATGGACTGTTAGCCTCACTTGGCGGCTGCGAAGGTCCCACGCTCACATTCACTACTTGCTTACATGCAAGTGAGTTGGTAGGCATAGTAGTGCCACTTGTGCAACCATTAAATCGGTTGAATTCAAGTGCTGCATGCTCGGGAATGGTAGGTGTGCTTCGAGGCGAGATCGGTTGAAAGCCGAATGCATGCCGTCGAGCACTGGGACTGTGTGACATCTGACCATGACCATGGCCATTGGTGCCCGAAAGACTCTCTCCACTGGACTGGGCAGTAAAGTTGACGCCTTGAGTCGACTGCATCGCAGTGTGAGCAAAATTGAAACTTAACTTATCGCTAGGAGAAACATAAGAATTGCCCACACTGTTGGCACCACTTGAATTGTTGCCGTTTGCATTGTTAGGCAAAGTATTTTCGAGTAATTTCTTGATTTGCACAAATCTGTCGCTATTGTTGTTAGTATCATTCGAATTGTCAAAAGTATTTAGATCAGGATTGAGGTAATCATAGAGAGCATCAGTTTCGATTTCATTTACTTTCAAGTCGTGAGAAGTTAGTCTTGAAATGGGACCAGAACTTTCTACATGTCTCTTTTTAGACATAAACCCATCTTTCTCGTCTATTTGCCGTTTGTAGTTTTTGTCGAAATCGCTTGCCGAGGTCGAATCAATTTCATCGGATTCTTTTTTGATCTTTAAGTTGTTACAAATGTTGAAAGTGGCAACAGAGTGACGTCGCTTGTCAGATTGGTCGGAACACAAACGAATAGGTTCAATGTTAACAGGTTTGGGTTGAATTGGTTTATACTTGACCGTTGTCTTATCCGTATTGGTCAATGAAGTCGAATTTGTATTCAAAGTTGACACTGCAGGTTGATTGCTAGAAAATAAAATTATCGCGCTAGTTGTAGAGGTCATTGGTACCTAGAATAAATATTTTATATAGAATATTGTAAATTAAAAAATATATATTAAAACTAAGTAATGAATTACCTTAGAGGATAGTTTGTTATGAGTCGTTAAAAAGGTAGTATCAGAAGATTCATCTTTGAGGGGATTTGGAGGCAGAGAGTTGATTGCATTTACTTCAGACTTGTGGTTCGATTTGAGACAATTACGAAGATTATTCATTGTTTGGGGCAGATTACAAGAAAAAGTTGAGTTGTGAATATTATCAACACAGCTATAGCTGTTCTTCTTCTCTCCAACCTTCTTAGTGATTTGATTAGGAAACTCCTTTTTTCTAGTGGTAGACGTTTTGCCAACAAAATTTCGACATCTCAAATCAGTGTTGCGGAAAGCATTGACAAGTTCGGTTTTAATATGTTGAGTGTCAACGAGATAGCGCGCCAAGTCGATGTTGCTGCGAAACTTGCGATGAAAAGTTCGCTCAACCCAGTCGAGGATAACTCGCCACACCATGTCATCGAATGTCATCACTCTCTTCTCGCTCAGTTCATCATTTGCACACTTGTACTCACTGGTGTCGAGCACAGGAAGTTCCGGTGCATCGACCAACATCTTCTTGCGAAGCCCACTGTAGCAGTACTTGGAATTGCCCCGTTGCCCGAGTCGACGTGGTTTCACACACGGAAAGACATGCTTCATCGCTTTGCCAAAGTCTGCCACACATAGTCTTTCAAACTTGTTGGCTTCACAATACTGTCTATAGTCCTCATAGACTTCTTGTTTTGGAATTGACACTGAACTATCTTCCTCCAGATGACTTTGAATCCACGTGTAGGTTTGAATCACTTCCGTGTCTGCTTTCTTCCCAAATGGACTGGCAAACCCTCTTCTAAATATGTCAAAAAAACTCGTTAGCATTATTCTTTGAAAAACAATTAAATATAATTACTTTTTGGTATCAACATTGGTATCTTCATTGTTATTGGTAGAACCGTCCGGTAATTGAAGATATAAATAAAGCTTCTCAAGGTCACTAAAATTTTCAATATCCCTCTACAAAAATAACATGTTTTAATTACACTCACATAAATTTGTATGTTCTCTTACAAGTATGTTGGAGATTTTACTTTTTGCTGTTTCGCTGTTTTGAAAATAGATTTAAAAAAACAAGAGTTAGTACACTTGACAAAGCCTTTTAGTTAATAGGAAAACAATCTTATAATGCAACAAATAAAGCAGGAAACAATATGCAAATTAGTCGACTAAAAAATAGCGCAGTGCACGCACCGAATAGCGGTATCAAAGGAGCTATGGTGAAACTTAGCAGCAATTCCGTACTTGCCCCACTCCCAAATCGCTACCTCGCTGATTGGTGCCATCACCCCGTTAACCAAATATATCGCTCACAATATCTTCGCACTAAATCATATAAAGGGATAAGTTTGTGATTTTTATAAATCTCAGATTTGCAGCTTGTGATTATAAGAACTTAAACCTGTTTGTGAAGCAAGCAAAAACAGCTGCTGTATAAGGCTGCATGGTTGGCAGCGTCTAGATGCTCAAGCAAGCGGTGTAATTGGACATTCAATGGGTCGATCATAAACACATTGAATAAGGCAAGACATGGAGACAAGCGAAAGCCACGCTTAGCATTGAACTTGAGGAGTAGGGGGGAGCACTACCAACGACGAGGAGGCCTGCAGCGGGCATCAATCAGACAGGGTGCATTTAAGACGCCAACGATGGCACTAAGGTTGCAGGCTGTTTCCAGCCGACTGGTACTTCAAAATGCTGCTGCAGCTGTCGCGCACTCTCAACGTTTGCTTTCGTTCCGACCACCGGTGGCAAGATACATTGCGAGCCATTCGGCAAGAATGCTGCAGTGGCGCGCGAGCTTGACTCACATAAAAATTCCCAATCGTTGGCATTACAGGTACCTCATCGCTTTTGATAGATAGCATCATAAGGAAAAGTTGCAATACTTTGTCCAAAGCAACGCTTCCTATTCTACGCGAATAATTGACATGCATTTAAGCAGAACAGTTGCCTATCACTACAATCTATACATGTCACCAAAAATGAGGCTATATAGCTAGATACACCAGAACATTCTGGTTTACAAATAAAGGGTGAATTTTTAAACTATGTTCAAAAATATCAAACCATTTTTGGTTGAAAGAAACAAAGTTTAAATCTAATAAATTAAAGTGGCATCCACCAGAAACTTACCTAATGCACGATTGAATGCTTTGAAGAGAGTTAGTATCAAGCGATGCCTTTGAGGCAAGAGTAGTGTTAGATGGTTCTATGTCATCACTGGTGCCTGGTGGCACATTGCTTGAATCCATCACGTTTTTGGAAGACATAAGTTGCCCTGCCTTGTTGATGTTAGACAACAGTTTGGTCCTATCATTTGATGACTTATCCCCCGTTCTAGGAGGACTGGTCGAAGCAAATTGTTCACTCGTGCTGTGAACGGACTGTGCCACAAAACTAGTAGAATTGCTGCCGTCCAGCACTGAGGCCGCCATTCCGGCCAATTCTTCAATTCAACAGTTTAAGACCGGTGAGTGAGATAACTGTGATACATACAAACGAGGACAAGGTGAGAGCACCATTTTTGTAGCAGCCCCATCAATTGGAGTGTTTGGCGTCTATTTCCACCGAAGGTTGTGCCACCCATTGCCACTATACAAACACGAGACGCACCGCTCAGAAGCGAGAGGCAAGGCGCCACTTTTAAATGTCGGAAGCACCCAACTGCTGCGCCAAACGGTCTCGCTGCTGTGCTTAGTGGCAATACTGTGGACACAAATCAGCTCAATACTACTGCTGCCTGCTGTCAAAGTGCTTCACCAACAAGATCATACCTAAGATTCTGTCCAAGTGATGTATACTATCACTCAGAGTATGCTATCTGCTCATATATCCAAGATTCATATCTGTATATGGTCATATTGTAAGTGATACTGATTATTGCTACACAAGATAAAAGTTATTGGTTGATTCTAGAATATAAAGCAACTACCTGGAGAATACTGTTTGGTAAGGAACAAGTTGGTGAGTGTGGTTTTAACAAAATGGGACCATGGGACTGCAGTAGCATTAGAGTAGAGTGATTGGTGAAGTACCGAGCGGTTAGTGGATCGATTGGTGGCTCCAGGTAGGCGCGCGCTCAGTGAAGAGTACCCGTGGCAGTGGGGCGCCTCTCGCGTTGTGCATTAGTAGTGAGTGTACCGCTTAAGCTTCAACTGCGCACTACAGGCAACACTCAACAATCGGCCTACTCAAGAAAAGACCTCCATTGTAAATCTCCATAGCGCAGATCCATACTTTACCTCTGGCTACATCTCAGAAAAGACTACTTGGTAAAAGTAAAGAACATTTTTGGTCCTTTCTTGAGTGTTGCCTGTAGCTAGCTAGCTCTGTCTGTGCCAAGTCTTATTCACAAGAGGTGATTTCTGGGGTAAACCATAATTTTTCCAATGAACTATGGAAGGCAAAGCAATCGCCCGTTTTCCGCTAGGTGACGCAACAGTCTATGCAAAAAACAATGGAAAAAGTATGGTTTACACTAGAAAACACCACTGTTCTTCACCTGCCTCTTAGCGCCATCTCTCCACTGATTTGCTTAATTCAACTTATCATTAATCATTGTACGAACCTGTGGTAATAAGATTACCTCACTTTTTTAATTAGATCTCGCCAATAAATCATGCGGATTTCAGTGTTAAGTCGCCAATTATAATGCATAGATGGCGATAGTGTGAAGTTCTACTCCAATGGTGTTTTTCTGGGGTATGGCTAATTTTTCCAAAGCACTGTGGACGGCAAGACAATCGTCCGCTTACCGCT
>WURS02150078.1:0-21782 GCA_011762765.2 Rhinocypha anisoptera
AATCATTAGTCTCAAAGACACACATGATGATGTCAAGTTGGTAAAACTGCTGGGTTTCCAAATGGACTCCAAACTGATGTGGAATCAACGATTTGTAATAGGCAATCCAAAACGGTATATCTTTTTAGACAGCTCAAGGCTAGATTGCCAAAACCTACACTGTATGACTTTGCACTTCTCCAGAGCAGGTTGCTCTATGGTATTCCTGTGTGGGGTGAAGGCCATGATGTGGGAACTGCTCTGAGAATACAGAAAAAGGTGGTAAAGATCTTAGCTGATGCCAAGTCAGATGATCATTGTAAACCCTTTTTCGTTAGAGAACAAATAATGACTGTGATAAACTTGTACATCCTAGAAGTATTGGCCTACGAAAAGACAAACATTGTTAATTGTAATAGGAGGAATGAGATTCACAACTAGGAAGAGTCGACCTGCCTTTCAGTAGGTTCGAGAAGAAAATGAACCAGCATCATATAATGGATGTAAAATTATTCAACAAATTGCCTCTTGAAATACAAAATGAACCCCTTGCAAGATTTAAAAATAAATTGAGTAAATGGCTTATTGGAAATCCTTTTTACACTCTCAATGGAGCTCTGGAACTAAACCAGTCGACCTAATTATGTAAAATCCAGCATATATCTCTGTGTATATTGACAAGGTCTATAGTGTTTGTAATGGTCCTGTGACCAATAAAAATATTATTATTCTCATTGAATCCCCCAAGGCTACAGAACAAATTTCACAATAAGGAGACAGTGTGGAAATGTAATAATTTCATTTCACCCCGATGGATTTCCACATTTCATCAGAAGCTATTGTTAGCACCACAGCAAACAAGATGGTATAGAATTATTGGTAATCTCTTACAGACTTTGGGTATGAAACATTATAAACAGATGCTTAACAACCCTTTACTTGTTTATGATATGACTAGTCTCTGTCAACATTCACTGGTTTATTTTATGGTTCAAGTCACATTTCTCTTAAGTAATCCATTAGTTATAGCAATTAATTTTCTGGAAAGCCAAACATTTATTCTTGACATTTTCATAGCAGAGCAATCCAAATAGATATTTTATATTATCTTATAAGATGATTTAAATGAAAATAAGGCACCATGGTACACTTCCTAAATCATAGTATGGATTTATATGAAGCAAATACACCATGACTGATATGTATGTATTAGCTTTATTTGAGGCTTCTTAGTTAGCAAACCCTAATGTTATTTTTTTATGTCAAAAGAGTTATATGGTGGTGGTGGCCACACTACCTATGCATGGCTTATACAAAAATACAAGGTTTATAACTGTATTAGCCTTAATATTACGAAAAGTAAAATAGTTTACTTATTACCACACAATTTTGGACTTTTAAAGGTCCACGTAAGAGTCTCAAGACTCTTACCTTGCTATAAATTGATCATCAATTGCACAAATCTCAAATGTTAAATTTTCAGGTATTTCTTTCAGTGCCAACCTTTCATAGGAATCTCAAATAAACCATATTCTCTACAAAGTTAGGTTAGAAGTTGAAAAAATTCGTTCAATTTGTTAAATACTAGTATGTTTTTCATAGGTGTCTTATAAGTAAAATTATAAGCAACCATGAGTAAAAATGTTAATAGATTTTTATTTTACCAAAGTGTAGGTGGCACATATCCACTATAAATTAAATCACTAAATCCTGACTGTAGCTCTGTGTAATGCTTTGGGGGGAAAACTAGCATTAGGAAAATGGATGTAATGAGATTCTTGAGAAAAAAGGTGAGACAAAATATAACACTAGAAAGACAAACAAGTAGATAAGTTTACAGATTTGGGAAGCATCATAGAGTAAAATGGATGCAGTGACCAGGATATTAGACAAAGAATTGCATTAGCAAAAGAGGCCTTTGCTAAAAGAAAGGAGTTGATGAGAGAGATCTTAAGCAAGGATTATAAGGTAATGGAGATGACAATTTTCCACTGCTAAAATAAACTTTATTTGACCGGTTTCGATGTCACTGAATCTCTTCAGGTCTGGAGTGTGTATTAAAAGTAAAAGGAAGGTATTGCTATGGGCTCACTACTTTCCTCACTTTAGGCAGACATTTTCATGGATAATTCTCAGGAAAAATTATTTAATTCTGAAAGACCTGAAGATGATGTAGTTGCATTGGAGTCCATAAAATAAAGTTTATTTCAAACATGAATAATTTCTCCATTATCATTATAATATCAGAATTCCACCATATCACACCTGAAACCATAGAATTCGTTCTTAAGCAAAGGACTTGAAGAAAAGATTATTGAATTATTGAAAACCCTCATATGTAGCATTATATTGATACAAAATCTGTTCCATAATGAAGGATAATAAGCATAGATTGGAGGTTTTTGAAATGTGGGTTTAGTGAAGGATGAAGAAAATGAAGTGAACAGAGAGAAAAACCAATGAAGAAGTTAAGAATGGTAGAGGAGGAGAGGTAATTTCCACATGAAATCCAAAGAAGGCAGGAAAGGTGGATGGAAGGGGTACTCAGAGGCAATAGGTTGTTGAAGGTTGTGAGAGAGGATAGAATGTTGGGTAAGCAAAGTAGGGAGAGGATAGGGATTTTCGATAGAATGATAGGCAGTGGGAAGTATGCAGATTTGAAGAGGGATCAAGAGGGAAGTCAAGATGTAGCATGAAAATCTACCCCCAGACTCAAAAAAACCTACCTCAAGCAGTAGATTACCCTTCATTCACATCTGAACTTTAGCTCTGTGTAACACTCAATGAATGTAAGCAATAGTTCCTTATGCTAAAGACACTTCCAGGTGACACACAACATAAATGATCTATACATAGCATATACAAAAATGTACCTTATTAAAAAATAAATCAATACATGTAATCTCTTACCCATTTCAATTTCCATTAAAATGGGAAGGAATACACAATATATGAGCGGTAGATCCCCAGCTACATACTAGTAGATGCTTTGACAAAGTTTTACAAACTCAATTTAAACTACTGAATCATCTGACCCTCAATGTAAATAAAACCCATATGGTATGTTTTTCATATAACAAAAAGAAAAAAGAAAGTCCATTGATACAAATTAATAAGAAATCAACTCAACAATTAGCAAATTGAAAATTTCTTGGTCTCTACCTAAGCATGAATCTCTCATGAGAACAGCAAATTGGCAATCTACGTCACAGACCTAATTCGAGAAATGGTTAAGGCCGAGACTTTGTGGAAATCCATGTTGATAACAACAGAAATAAAACTTTGCGTGGTTCTACACTCCTGAAGATGCTACAGTGTAGTGAAACTAGTTGAGTCATAAATTATATTTCGTGTGGAACGCAAAGTTTTATTTCTGTTGTTATCGTCACAGACCTATTATGTAGTACCTGCTACCTTCTCAGACAGCTACAACATATAACAAGCAGAAAAATTATCCTCAATTTGTACTATGGCGAATTTTATTCACACATTCTGTATAGTATAATTCTTTGGGGGTCTTCACGTCTCTCCATTGAAATATTTAAAATGCAGAAAAGACTTATATGAATTATTTCTGGTAAACTATTTAAATCTCTTCCAGACCAATCTTCACTGATCTGCAACTACTCTCCCCTACCATGTATTTACATTCTTCCAATGGTCCTATATATTAAGGCCCACTTGTAGGACTTCTCTGTTAATTTTGATTTTCATGATCATTCGACCAGGACTAAAAATCTTCTACACTACAGATTCATATGCAAAAAAGCAATTAAACTAGGATCCTGTGAATTGGGTCTGAGATTATATAACAAATTACCCACAAACATGAGGAGGAGAAATAAAAATTGAAGAAATCCTTGCTTAACAAAATGCACTATTCTGTAAATGAAAATCTTGCTGACAAATTATAATTGTATGTTCATTATTTTCTACTCTCTATTTGTATGCAAGTCCCTGTATTTCCAATTGCCCACATATATTTATTATGTGTGTATATTTGTATTTTTCTTTATATATATGTATAAATG
Organism: Rhinocypha anisoptera; assembly: GCA_011762765.2. NCBI lineage: Eukaryota > Metazoa > Arthropoda > Insecta > Odonata > Chlorocyphidae > Rhinocypha > Rhinocypha anisoptera. The sequence goes on from WURS02150078.1 coordinate 4,011, forward strand.
ACAACCATTAAGTATTGATGGGCCTTATACTACCATGTTTGTACTCCATCTGTGGTCATTTTGGGCAAAAAACATTATTATTACTTGACATATGGAAGGAAATATAATGAATTTCAGAGAGGTGACAGAATTTTTTATCTGAAAAGATTGGCATGAAGACTAATGACTTATTCAACACATTGTAATACTTAAGTCTTGAACGATTGATCGACCGATAACATGATATGCTCAAGACTGAATCCAATGCTATCTTAGTATTATTATGCCTTTCAGATATAAGATCAGGTGATCACAGGGGCTTCAAATACTTCAGATATGCCAGTGAGGAGATCTGTTAGTGGGTTAACACATCAAAAACAAGAAGTTACATATCAATAGTCAAGAATAATTGAACACATCCAAATCATACATTGTTGAAAATTAAGCAAGATGAGGAATCATGAAAATCTAAATGAAAACCAAAATGTGGCAAAAGATAGAACAAAGAAATTAAATGGTAATTCAATCACATCAGGATAGTTATACATAACTGCAGTAGACTTAGAAACAATATACCTGAATTAAATCATTTTTAGTTCAAATACTGGCACCATTTTTAGAACAGATAATCAGAAAACATTAATTACAATTGAGATGTAGCAGTAATTTTCATCGAGCATAAATGAGATGATTAGAAACTTAAGACGAGTTTATTATCATTAAACACAAATAAAAGTATACTCTGAGAGCATTGATACGATATATTTTAGAAGTTATAAACAGACGCGAGTCACCTGAAAGAAAAACCATCTCAGATAAAAAAATATGAACCTTAAGTTCTAAGCTCACCAAAAGTGTCATTGCCGTTGGAGGTATTACCAAGCTTTCATTAATTAGTTTATTTTATTGATTTTTGTATTCATACTCTAATGAGAAAAAGTGAGTGCAAGTCATGAAATGTGTGTTCATTAACCATTTGTTGTAAGTGCCAGTGAAAAAGTCAAGCAATGGTAGCAAGGTGTCTAATCTTTTGAAAACAAATCACACAGAAATTATTATGCATTCAAATATTAGTGAAAGCAAATGGCCACAACTTTACTTTTATAGTAATGTGAACTTCTATACATATCAGTACAAACTGAGAAAAAAATGCTATTTCTTTATTAAACATTCAAAGTTGTGGAAAACCTTAGAAGTACTGCACAAATATTAATACAGAAATACAGTTTGCTGTTTAGTGCAAAATCGAGTAGGTTTAGGGAACCCAGGTGAGTTATTGAAAATGCCACTGAGTTTTTTTATCATTTACAGCTAGCCCCTGGGCTGAGACATTTTTATGACACAGACAGGATGGTATCAGAAGACTTATGAATATTATAGCCAATTAGCTTATGTATGAATGTTGTGTAATTAGGAAAAAGGTTCACATGGAACATTATATGGAAATTCGTTTATCATTTCCGAGAATAAGAGAAACTCAATCACAGATCCTTGAGGTCAACCGTGTCTTCTGTTCAGTAACAAACACTTATTATAATTAATATTGACCTTATTATGATTAAAGTTATTTGTGAGGTAAAATTCAAGGAGCATGCATTCAGTGCCATGAAGTGAGCTGAAGCGAAGCTCCTTTTTGAAGGAGGTTTGGATAGGGCAGACAATCGAAAGCTTAAGAAAGATAAGAAGCAGGTAATGTAATAGATGGTTTACCTTCAAAAGCATTAAGTGATATGTCAACTATGTATATATAAATAGAGGAAATAAAAATTTGTTGTTTCACAGGAGAATTTATAATAAATCACTATCAGTTTCATAAAATAGTTGACATCATATGGTATAATTATATAGATATATATTATATAACCTATATGTAAGTAACACACAAATAACCCTCAAAATGGGGAAATATGTATGAGGTCTGATCAAAAAGTTCCATGACTGATTTTTAAATAACGTTATTAGGAAACATAACTTTTTAATGATTATACCCTCTCCCCTCAAAGTACTCCCACTGCCTGGTTAGACATATCTTCCAGTGGTACTTTGAAGCATGTAGAAAATGCATCTTTGAAATCCTGTTTAGTTTCCCCCCAGCAATTTTTGTTTTACTTCCTCAATTGTGTCACATCTTCATCCCTTGAGAGGGAAATTAATCCTGGGGAATAAAATAAGTCATTTAGGGGCAAAAGAGGTAAATATGGAGGTTGAGGAATGATGATGAGACAGAGCTCTTCTGGTAGATGATGCCAAGAAAAACTTACATAATGGTAGAAGAAAAGAAAATTCCAGGTCACAAGCCCATGAAAGATAGATCGACTCGCACTGTGAGAAAATGCGAGAGGTGACTGTAAGGTAAAGATGCTGCTTGTATACCACTCAGTGAGCCTCATAGTCTTCGCATAAGGTTTTGAAAGAGAAACTACAGGTTATGTGGAGGAAAAAGCCAAAGGCCAGGAAGTCACCAGGAAGTTTTTGTGGAGTGGGTCAACTTGGTCAAGTTTCAGACTTTGTTGAAAAAAAAACACCCTGAAATGGTTGCAACTGGTCTTGGTTTGGCAAAAAAGAAAAGAACTACTGAAGAAGAAAATAAAGTTAAGCAAAAGACAGGGAAAAGACAAAATTAAGACACATGTATCATATGCTAATTGGCTTCTGCAATATGTTTATTTCTTTATATTATCTTTTATTAGGTTTTATTTTGCTAGCATAAAATATTTGTTCATTATAAATATATTTGTATCATGTTGAAAACATTTAGCAAAAAAAATTGGGATGATTTTTTGAAGGCTGGTATGAATTAATGACATTTCAATTAATTTCAATGGGGAAAATTGATTTGAGATATGAGGATTTTGACTTATGAGCTTGGTCACAGAACGAATTAAACTCATATCTCAAGGTACCACTGTACTTCATTCCCCCTTTATTTACTGAATGAATTCTTGAAGGAAAATAAGAGAATGTTTTTGAGAAAATGTGATTCATAGAATCCATGCAAGAGAAGAAAAATTCTTGCTGGAGAAAGCCTTTTTAACATCAGCCATGAATTTCTTGTGAAAGGTAAATGGAAGTCAGAGATGTCACTTTTTTGCAGAATCTAACTTTTTTCCCATATGATCCATGCAAAGTTCCCCTCCTTTCAGTAGTCATCTATATCAATGGCCAGTGACCACCACCCTATGACCTACTAACCTACTCCTGCTTGCCCCCTCATCGGTCTGGGAGAACTCCCAGACTGATTAAGGGGCAATTAAGTCCCGAAATATTTCTTCCCATTGTGAGTCTTTTAAGTGCTTCTTTCTGTGTGTGTATAAGTGTGTGGGTGTACTCGTGTTTGATGCTCGTCTGAGTTTTCCTGAATTATATATATTTGAATTCGAAACAGGCGAATGGATGGCCACTGATCCTCCTGCAATAATCCTTCCTCTCTCTCCATCTCTCCCCATCGCCTCTACACACCAACAAAATTTTGAGAAATGTTATATATAGTTGGAATTCTTGCCTCTCTCCTGCCCTTCGCCACGCCCTTTCAACAAAGGAACAGGCATGCATATACATCCACTGAAGCAATTTCCCACCTGGTGTCAACAAATCCCACTAGATGGACTAATTTTCCCTAACACACCCCCCACCCCAACCTCTCTCCCCTCCCCAACTCCCCTCTCTGTCCCTCCCCCCCCCCCCTCTCCAGGCCCCCTCCCCCCAGTATCCTTCTACCTTCCCCCCGAAAAAGATGGGAACGCCATCAAAATGATTTGACCCTGTTATTTTTGAGCGTTTATATTTTTTTTCTGTGTGTTCTTTGTTGCCACCCTTGTGGCTGTCAACTACGTATATTGTGCTTGTATGGTTTTCTCATGAACATATATGTGTGTGTATAATGATATGTAGCTGCATATATCTTGTTTGCTCACTCATAGTGGAAAAAATATTTCACCAAACCTTAGCTAACTTTCCATAGTGCTACCTTGATTTTTCAATTGAAACTCAAATAAAATAAAATAATTTTATAATTAAGAGGACATCATGAGATCAACTGTTTACAGATAAAGCACATTATAGCATATACATATTCATTCATTTGCTCTGCAGTTTTATCTTGGAGTATGGGGTTCAGGGCATAACTTTGGGTCATGTCAGTTATCAGTACATTATCTAATTCTTTCTTAGCCATTTAAATCAAAATATCAAATTATATGTACTATAACTCAGATGAATGGATTTGTAACAGTGAAGAATAAAATGACAAGAATTACTAATACAAGCAATATTGCCAGGAATAAAATAAAATGAATTGTTTTAAGTTAAGTTTCACATGAAATTTACATAGTACTTACTTGGAAAAAATACAGTCCTAGTATTAATTTGATCTTAAAAGAACATCATGAACCACCACCATATTATGATGAGAATAGGTGCAGGAACAGCCTACCATTGTGCTCTTATATTAAAAAAGAACTCTCATTAATTTTACTTCTAAAATGAATGTGCTTTTATTAATAAAATTTAGAATAAGCTTCTTCATCTAAAGGTTTCTTTACCTGAGTGCTCAAGTTCCATATAATCAGTTGGATCAAAAACCTGCTGACCCTGGAATATCTCTGAAGTCCTCAGCTGATCACTCACAGATAGTCCACATAATGATTCCCTTGAAGTCCTTCTCCCTACATTTGTGGCTTCATTAACTAATTTGACACTTCCCCTATCAACTACATTGAATTTCTTCGAGTCAAAAGTTGTCTTAGGATTCACCAATTTTCTGCATTTAGGTGGTGGTTTGATCTTGACTTTCCTTTTGACATCACAAGCATAGCACTTTCTAGGATTATATACAGTCAAGGGCTTAGCAACTGCTTTTGCCTTTCTTTCACCAGAGAAAATTCTCCCCTGTTTGTCCTTTTGACTGCTGGTCCCTGGTTTAGTATGATGCACCGTGTCATTTTTTTTATAAGCATCTGCTGCATTCTGAAAAATATAAATTGGTAATAAACTTATAATTTCAAATTCTAGTTTTGTTGATTTGTGCAATAGTTAATGTTAAATTACCCATTTTAACAAGGTTATTGTCAAAACTGTTATAAATGAAATACATCAAGTATAAAGGTAGGTAGGAAAGAAATTTATGCATAAAAATTATATTAAATATGAAATTGGCTCCTTGATTTGTGGTATTACTATTGATATGATGTGATTTGATGTTATCACTATGTAAGTGATCTGTCAACTTGAATGAAAAGCAATTTTAATGTGGCCCTCAGCATACTCAGCTGTATTAGTTATTTTAGTTGATTCTGCAGCTAAAATACAAATAAGCCAGCATTTCAATTATCCATTAAAAAGGTTAAATTTTTATACAGTCAGCACAATAACGGTTTCATCAAATCGTAAAATAGTCATTTACCAGTAAGTTGCATTATATATATATATTTCATAAATTCTTTAGTTATACCAAAAAAGTAAAGCATGAGATTATTTAATAAATTTTCAAAGGTCCTTGTAAACATTAATGAGCTAATTGTTTTGATTTGTCTTTTGAAATTGATCACCAACCACAGTCATTAATTAACATTGAGGAAGTTATTGCCTACTTTAATGAACTGGAAAAGATTTAGTCTTTGTTTTAACTGTAGTTACTGATAATTTTAGAAGCTTCCTTAGAAGTTCTTTCTTAATATGATTATTGAATTTTTATATATATTCCTGAAATTCTTAATGAATGTATATAGGGAAGGCTTAAAATTCATAACTTTGAGCCAGATAGGAATACAATGCAAAGCCCTGGCACTGCAAGTGAAGCATAGGGTTATTATATAAGTTGAACCAAATCCTGTCATGACTCAAGGCCAATTGGGGAAGGAGTTGAACATGTCTGTTGTTACTGCCAACATACTAATGAAAAGCAGAGTTGAGATCTTGCATAGTTATTATGTCATGTATATCCAAAAGAAAAAGTCATCTCAAATATGAAAATGTAGAACAGAAGTTATTGCTACGGTTTAAGCAATATTCTGCTTCAAATATATCCATGAATTACCATTAATTACAGAAAAGGTGGTCGAAATTGCTGATAAACTTCAGGTAGACTTTCATCCATCCAATGGGTGGTCAGACAGTTATAAAAACAGGAATGGGTTCTTGTATGAGGCCATTTGTGGGGACTAAAGAAGTGTTAACAGATTGGAAGTAGAAAAATTGAAAAAAAAAACTTGAAATGTATTCATGTTGATGAATTAGGTGTATGTCTTGTATGTAATTCAATGCTAGTTCTGCTTTCATGCTGCCACTATACCGTTATCCTCCAAATAGTGTCTTCATTATTTGCCAATTTTTTTCTTGTGTTTGGAAATCTGCTGTATGGATATTAAATAACAGTGCACCCTACACAGATCCACTGCACCTGTAGCACATCCACTCATTTTCATCGCCCTACTCCTTTCCCGTCCCCATTTAATAATGAACCTTCTGCTTGCCAAGTACAAATCAGTCCATCCGAGGACCGACTTTGGGAGTTTCCCTTCTTTCATTTTGTATAGTAAGCCATCATGCCATACTTTATCAAATGCCTTTGATAAAGTATAGGAATATTCCCACCATCATGTGTCTCTTTTTAGAAGCATCAGTTATGAAGCCAATGATTTGGTATATGTGCTGCATCCTTGAGTCATTTTCTCTGAATCCAAACCATTCCTTGGTGAATATGTTTTCGGTCTCTATATATATGCTTTTATATGTGGGATGAAAATCCTTTCCAAGGTTTGAAAGAATCAGGGGTGCAATTCATTATATTTGATGGTTTTTACCTCCTTTTTTGGGATACATTTTATTAATACCCTTTGGGGAAGTATCCTGATTTAATGTGCTCATCAGCAATTCTGGTCAAGTAATTTTTTGTCTCTTTAGTATGAGCCTTGTTTGGGATGTTGTCTTCTCCAGGGGCTTTTCTGTTAGACAGTAATTGAATTGAATCTTCAACGTATTTTAATTTTATCTTTGGGAGTGACACTGTCAAAAAAGACTCCCTCCAGTGATCTCTTTTCAATTTTATGTTTGGCTTTTAATCCCATGATTGTTGGACTGAATATGCTCTCAGGTTTTTGCCATGAGATTTTCCTTGTCTATTCCTCTATGAAGCACCCCTTCCTCAGTTATGATGTTCAGATCTGGCTGTTGGGTGCATCTTATTGATTTTGCTATCTTATATAGGGATATATTCTTTCTGTTTATTGTCTCGAGTTGGTCACTCCAGCATCTAAGCACATAGATATTAAGTCACTACAGTATCTAAGCAAATAGATATTAAGAACCACTTTGTGAAAGGACCTGTTCAGGATGGTTAAGTTATTTATATATTTTTAATAATAATAATTCTTTATTCCATTTGGTCATACAGACATGGGAATGCATCCATTACATACTATACATAAGTAAACACACATAATTATACACAGTTACAACACACAATTAACTATTTAAATATTCTGAGATACTATAAAATGCATTCTCAAGGAGAAAGTTCTTCAATTCATATTTGAATTTCCCTACTGTGAAAAGGCCTTTCAACTTTGGAGGGAGATGGTTGTATATGCGGGCACACATGGAATGTGGGCCATTTTTGGTAAGGCTCGAATTGAACCTTTTGAGGTGCACATCACTATTAACTCAAGTGTCATGGGCATGAAACGAGTTGTTAGGTGGGAAGATAGTAGGGGTTTCTTTAACAAAGTAGGAGCATTGAAGGATATAGATGCAGGATAAAGTTAGAATTCTCATCAATATGAAAAAGGGTTTGCCATGTTCTCTAATAGAAACACCAGCAATTGTTTTCACAGCTTGTTTCTGTAGAGAGAAAATTCTCTTACATTGGGAAGAGTTGCCCCAAATGATAATTCCATATGTGAGGAAAGAATGAATTTTAGCAAATTATAAAAACTTGAGGCATTCCAGAGATATGACCAAAGTCAGCCTTCTTATCATGAAGAGGCCAGTTGCCACTGTGTTGGCAACACTATCAATGTGCTCTTGCCAGGATAAATTAACACTTATGGTGAAACCCAAGAAGTTAGTCATTTCAAGGCGTTTTATGCTAAGTCCATTTAAGGTAAGTAAAGAGCTCAAGGCTGAATAAGCTTTTTTTGTGTGAAAGAGCAGATATGTGGTTTTAGTACTACTTAATTGTAAATTATTGTTGGCGCACCAAGTCGTCAAGTACTCAACTGAGGAACGAGCTGATTTGATCAGGGTTGATAACTTGGCAGCAGATATGAAACAGGAGGTGTCATCATCATAGAGAAGTGGTTTGCAGTTAGCCATAGGAAAGGACGGATCATTCATGAAGATGACAAAGAGTAAGGGTCCTAGGACTGATCCTTGTGTAACACTACATTTGATTTCTGAGGGAGTACATTTGGCTGATATGATACCAGTTTTGGAATGATGAAAATAATTTTACTATCTATTTTCTACCAGTGAGATAGGACATAATCCAGTTATGGGGATTACCTACAATACCTAGACTTCGGAGTTTTCCTGACAAGATATTGTGGTTGATGCTGTCGAAAGCTTTTGTGAGGTCATAGAAGATGCCCAGGGAAAGCTGTTTCTCATTGAAACATGAGTTCAGCTCATTAATGAGTTGGAAGAGTTCAGTAATGGTGGATCTGGATTTTCTAAAGTCTTGCTGAGCTTGTTCAATTAACTGGTTATACTCAAGAAAATTTATTATTCTACAGCATACTATAGTCTCAAAAATTTTGAGAAAACAGAAACTACAGAGATGGGATGGTAATTGTCAGAGATGTTGAGTGCACCCTTTTTAGGGATGGGAAAGACAAGGGCAAACTTCAAGTTAGTGGGGACGATACCTTCAGACAGTGATAAGTTAATTATATGCACTAGTGGTTTTATATTCATATGGATGGATGCTTTAATGCTAAATGGATGCGAAATGACATAGTAGGTGATATTTTGACAAAAGGCTTGGTTAAGTCTAAGTATTAAAAGGGTGTCACAGGCATGAATTTGCCACAGCTAAATTAGTGAGTGAGTTGGATATTATACCAAAGATGTTCATTCAAATATTGACATGCTCACTGCCATCTATTGTCATATTAGTGTACTATGGAACAAGAGAACCTTGTGTACTTCCAGTTTTGCTATTTAAGTTCTTCACATGCTTTCTTAACGCTTTCGTCTAATGCACTGCAAAATAAAAAAATCTCTATGACATCAAGTATTTTGAAGAAAAGTTGGATAAAGGAGAAACTATTTAACTTTCTCCTTTTTTTGGATTGGAATTCTGCAACCAATGGATCATATAACGACTGAATATGTGACATTTATACGAATACTTTAAAGTTCATATCATAATATTGTTGAATTCCTTTATTTACTTGGGATTTAAAAGACATCTGTTTCTCAACAAGTTTTCTGTATCTATACATTATTAAATTAATTAAGGTTAAATGCTAGGCAAATATAAACTAAAAAACATTTATTAGGGCTATCTCCTGAGATAGCAAGAAAGCATGTACATATATGAAAGACTATTTAGGTGAGATAGAATTTATGCCAAATTTTAGTCTTGATCTGTTTTTAGATTTCGTCCTAAGACACTTTTCAAGGATATGTGTATAATATAGCATTGTAACAAGAACAACCATTTAATTAAGAATGAATCGATTATATGTAGATGTGCTGAAATGTGTACTGAGAATTTGGTTACTTAAATGCAATGAAGACATCTATTGCAAAGACAGAGACAGTAAAAAATATCAAAAGAAAAGAGGCAGGTGACCTCTTATCACAATGAACAGTCACTGAGTAGTCATGCCAGTGGATTATAATCTTAAATTAGATCACCAAAAAAATTCAATATTTGGTAATGAAACAGTAATTAAAATCACTTCGGCTCACTGCTGTAAACCATATACCTCCGTTGGGTATAAAATACTTTAATGATTTAAGATGACTGACACAATATCACCACAAACACGAATACTGTTACTTATTTATTATGTTCCTGAAGAATAAAAAATCATACAAGTTGGATTAAGATAGAGATAATCGTATAACAGGCCAAAAAAGTATCGTTGAAGCAAGATGGGACTTCATTCATTTAATTCTCGAATTTTCAATAGCTATTTTTCCAATTCTGCCGTTCATATCCATATGGAATCATGAGATAGTGTAACACAGACTTGTATATTGCACATAAGTGCATAAATAAAAGCAATTTGGAGTTCCCTTTAGTATCAACTGGCGACAACTTTGAAAACATGACAGTAGTATTTAGATCAGGAGATATATTTAACCCTTAATGTACATTAACTTAGCAAAATCATGGCACCAAATATAAATCTAAGGAATATTAAAGAAGGAACAGGGTACTTAGACAAAAATTCAAATTTGCAAATCATTTAAGTGATCGAATCATTTGAATGTAAAATAAATATTTCACTATGAAATAAGCAAACATTCCATGGAAATGTAATCACGATACAATCCTATTCCAACGAATTTAACAAATATAAAATATGTAAAGCAGATTATGACAAATATTGACTTAAACTCACCCTGTAATTAAAATTCCGTTTGGCTACAGCTCCTGTGGTAGATTCCATCTCTCTGAAAACAAAGGAGACATTTGTGACTACACAATCCATTATTATGTTAAAATAGTGACAATCCTTATCCATGTTCTAAAGAAGCAGGAAACCTAACCTTCCGTCAGACGCTTCATTGTAAAAGCAGGGCAGGGAGAAGTTGCCATACGTATCCGTTACTAATTCTTCTTCTGCGGTATTTGAAAAATGTCTCTCTATCGTAACTTTGGGAGCACGCCATAAATAGGATGACATCACACTTTCGACCACGGCGTATCCTCCACTAGATTTCTTTTTACTCTGATTGAATGACATTTTATCTATGACGATACTACTTCCAAGAAATTAAATTTTTCAGGGTGTATAACACCCTACACCGACAACTAATAATATATTTTAAACATAAATTCTATAAATATATCATGAAATACACATTTCTACGATTAAATGCGAAGTGAACACACACAAAAATAAAACGCGTCACTTTTTAGCGTACTAGCTTAACTTTTCCGCTATTTTGTATGGGAAACATATGGGAAAAAATTGAAAAACGAAATTTAAAATACTGAAAACAGATGAAAGCCGACGAACGCCATCGGGGCTATCGTCTCGTGCCTGTGAAATACCAAAGTATGTATTTCTGTAGTACTTTTGCTTTTATATAGCTGTGAAAGTGTGTTTTCATTCCTTTGGATGGGATTCAATTAAGCAACTCAAAATGTTGCACTCTGGTTATGTTTCAAGATATTGTTTAAGTTAGAATCACATTTCATTTATGACTTTGTTTATCTTCTTTTTATAATTTATTAGTTTGTATGTTATCAATAAGAAATCACGATATACGCTTTGCATTTTAATCAGAAATTGCATCCTGATGTAATATTATACTTTTTGGATTTAGCGGGGTGAACCACGAAAAATGGCATCTCAGAATCAAGCAACAACAGAAAACGTAGACGCAGATCAAATTAAATCGGTAAGTACTTTAATTATGACATTGGGCGTGCCAGTTTCGTAGATGACTGGCGTTTTGTTCATATACATATAATGGTCATTCTTTCACGCTTCGTTGCAGTTTAGGGACTTTTTAACATCGTACAACAAATTGTCAGAAATATGCTTCATAGATTGTGTCTGGGATTTCACCACGCGAAAAGTTAGAGATAAAGAGGTAGGTACAAGTGTTTACCTATAACTTGTAATTAATAAAATAATTTTACGCATAAAATGTTCCATTTTCAGGATAAATGTGCTTTAAACTGCATGGAAAAATATCTGAAAATGAACCAGAGGATATCACAAAGATTCCAAGAATTTCAAATGTTAGCAAACGAAAATCAGATAGCCGCTGCACAGAAAGCTGGTGCTATACCAAGATGATCATTAAATGCTTGTGAAGTTTAAATATCAAATGGATGTTTACAAGTAGTTATTTCTATCTGGACATTGGGACAATAGTGGTTAATAAATCTCTTCAAATGTGCATCGTTTAATTTGTACCCAATTATGTACATATTATAACATTAGATTATTTACAGTGAATTGCGTACAAAAATTATTTTATTAAATATACAGAGATTCGTTTAATGGAAATACGATTCCGTCAGAGTAACAGTAACTCCTGAGTCAATAATTTAATGTTATTCGCCATCTAAAAGGTCTTCTCACCGATATACACTCATTCCACAATTGAGTGTGTTGAAATACTTAATACAAAGAAACCTCATATGTGAGGTTTTCTCATATTTCGTTTTTAGTGTTCATTATATTCGTTCCGTTTCAAATACTACCCTCAGTAACTTTCCACTTTTTCACAATTCACTTTTTGTTTCGTAGCCACTTTTCCAACTTGTTCTGCAAGTGGAATCAATCAAAAAGTGCTGGAGCTCTGAGAGAATTCATCATAGTTAAATGTTTTTGTTTTCAGTCTTCTTTAAAGGTGTCATTGCTTTAAAAGTATCAGCCTCAGGTACAGCAAGAAGCCTTCTTCTCAAATTCGCTTGTTTGTTTTGGTGCTTCTCTGAGGATAATTGAATCACTCTTCAGCCCCTCTTGCCTTTTTATCTGGATTGCCTTTTCCACCAAAGTACTAATTGCATCCTCTGAAATGCAACAAAGAAAATATTTTAAAATAGAGAGAGTGATATATTACTGATTATTTACTTTTTAATTGTAATTTTAATATATAAAAAGAATATTTTTACAGTTTCTAAGCTTCTCATTTATGTTGATGCTTAACAGTTGGTGAATCTATAGCTTTAGATCTTAAAAGAGGGTAGAACCCAAGAGATGGGCTAAGATTGATGTATGAGAGAGAATAATGGAAAATGTTAGAGTTGTGTTATGAAGAGAGCTATGAATTCAACCGTAATTGTCCCCTTGTTCAAACAAACTCAATGACTCTTCATAGAGTCTAACTCATGAGGTTTTTCTTAACGCCTCAGGCATGGCCTTTTAAATTTCATTTAAATTCCAGAGGACGAAGGAGAACTGATTTTAAACAAGTTATTGTACCCTTTATATAATTAAATATTGAAATTTAATTTTTTTATTTTAACAATAAATTTAATTTAAATGAATTAAAATTAAACCTTTTAAAAGAATTATTATTATAAATATAGCATTATTATGCAAGTGAAACCATAGGTCATAGTGACTGTCAGACGTCCCTTGGAATGGATTCCACTTGACATAGTATCTATGTTGGACGTACTTGAGGGGTTCCAAGTTTTAGAAAATTATTTTATAATACTTTAATTCAACATTTTTCATCTTTTTTAAATAAAAGTTAATGTTGCTCACTTTTGACCAGCCGACAATAGAATCGGTCTCAGGCATAACATTGTGGAAATCCTTCATAACTGGAGAACTAGGAAAATCAAGCAGAGAAATTTCCACTTATGGTTTTGCTTTGCAACAAAACCATGACAGAAAAAATACAAGTAAAAATTGCCAAGTTTCTGATTTTCCTAGTTCACAAATAACAGTTATTAACCCAATGGTCAGTCTGATGGGGAGGTTACAAATCACATAATAATGGCAGTAAGGTGCATCAATTTCACAAAGTAGGGTAGGTAGAGCAGTTCCTTTCTTTGGGTTATCCCTGGTTTTTTGAGGAATACCTAATACTCAGAAGTATGGGTTTATGATGTGGTGATTGGAGATATCACCACTATTTTTACAGTGGAGTGTGTTCAGAAGTAAAGCATTTTACCCATTTCACTACCACACTTCCCTACATTTCTTAAACTGTTCACAAATAGTTGAAAGTCCTGAGGAAAATATCCTTGTTTTTTTATACCATGAAGTCTGCCAACACACAATGGTTCCAAATCACTAAATATGGTTCCTGAGTCTCTAATGACTATTTAGCTTTTATCTTTGTTGTGGAGGGATTGCTCCTCAACCCATGATCCACCACTGCCTCAATAAAGTGAAAACAACTGCCAAATGGTTGGTACCACAGAAAGCATCTTTCTATGAAAAGGGTGCGCAGAAAATGGTTTCCTTCTTTGGCAAATGCCTTAACAATAGTGGAATCTATGTTGAAAAATATAATGAGTTGCAATATTTTTTTTCAAATACACATTTCCCTTTTTTAATAGACTGAAGGAACTTACTTTCTGGATATATTACCTGGTTTAAAATGAAAATTAAATGGTGCTGATCATTGCTCTTTAGAGTTCAAATTCTGTAGCTAAAGGGCACCTCCTATAAAATATTAGTTCCTATTTCTAATCCATTCCCACTATACATAGTGAATTCACTCTTATTTCTGATTGTTTCTGGCAATTTAATTTCCATTCACCATGATATTTGCTGAATTGTTATTGCTGTGATCTCTTGAGAGCCACATTTTAATGCCTGACAGTGCTTGATGGCTATTCTAAACCTTAAGAGGAAAATACTGCTCTGTATTCACGTGAAATACAAAATTCTTTTGCAATCACAAGATTCAACCCTAAGGTCAGTTTGGTATCTGAGAATACAATTCACATAGTATACCCAAACTGTGTGTAAAAGTTGACACATCAGGGTAGGGGAACCAGTTCCTTTCACTATGCCACTGCCCTCCATTCTTGATAAGAAATTTTGAAGCTTATACTCCTTATTCCAAAAAGTGATTGCAGTTGCTGCAAAGGCTTCTGCAGTGATCGTCAAATGGAATCTGGGTTTTCAGTTTTGTTTTCAGGTGATTGCAGTTTTTTCTGACTTCATTTTAAACCCTTTAAAAAGACCCTTACCAATGGTGAAGAGTGAATCAAAAAGTAACTGTGTATATGGGAGTGAGGTACACCAAGTAAATAAGGTTAATGATTTCAGGCACTATCAGGTGGAAGCTGTCCATCATGGAGAAAAAAATGCCTTTTTCAGCTGTAACTTTAGCCAACATAAGGATAAAATGGAATGGGTAAAGGGATGAACAATGGAAAGGGACGGGGGAGATTAAGTGGGCCTTTAAAGTATGGGATATGATGCTGCATCTGGTAACATACAATTGTGTCTGGGATGAGAAAGGAAAAAAAAGGCAAGGAGGAAGAATGATTAAGAAATGGACATTAAGCAACAAAAATTGGTCTTATGGTATAACTTCTAACTTCACAAGTCCAAGTAAGGACTAATCCTACAGATGGAGGATTTCAGTAGCAAAGTTGTACTGGTGGGAAACCTCAAAGATGTTTATAGTCGGATGAACTATTTTTTGCAGCAATTCAAATGTTCTATATTCTTCTATGAAAAAGATCCAGTCAGAAGTATGTATCACCTATTAACCAGTAGACACCTACATTAAGGAATGTACAGTGAACAATGTAAAAGGAGGGCACAATTTGGATTGTGATTGATAGATGTCATCCTAGAGGTGAAAGAGGCTAGAGCAAGAGATACTGACAATGGATTAGTATATGAGGAGTGAATGGCATGATTTGTACTTGGACTTATTATAAGAAGTTGGTGTGGAATTGGGGGCATGGGTGCAAGGGGGTTTTAAAAGAGGCTTGGCGATTTTCAAATTGACAGAAAAGTTTCTGGGATGTTTATAAGTGCTTGGGTACTGATAAAAGTCCCAGAGAAGTGGTGAAAAATTTGGAAAGCATGTAATTTATATCTCTTAAGAATTGGGAAAAGATCTAGCAGGGATAGTATCAAGGAAGTAGGGGATAGAGCTTGGAAGAGGGGAGGATATTTTTGGGGATAGGCTTGGATTTGTACAGATTTGAGATTTTTTGTTTAGAAAGTATACTGGGACAAAATGATAAAAATTAATGTTCCAGGAATATAAATATGCAATGGTCCTTACTCAAAATGAGGATTTTCAGATATTACCTAGGGTTATACTATTTTGGGAAAATACCTTTCTATTCTTCTTTTTTGCCTTCATGCCATTAATGTTATGCCCAAAATAGTTTGGCCTTGGAAAATCTTATAATCTGTTCACTTCTAAGTTAGCTGTTGAATCTTATTTCTCATGCCTTTATTTAATGGTCATTTAGCTCTTTTCATGCACCAACATGGGTTTCCTTGTCATGACATTTTTTACTTAATGTAACATAAATAATATTCAAACATAAGCTGATTTGTATTAAATTGAAAGTAAACATACACAAAACCTTAATACAGAGGTATTTTTTCTTATGTGAGTAGCATGGAGTTTCAAAGATTTATATGTATATATATATTACCTTGTATAGGAATTGGAAAAACAGGATAGGAAAACATAAAACACGAACACAAGTGAATAGTATATTTCACGGAAAAAATATGCCACGACCAGGAATCGAACCCGGGACCTTCTGATTACATGTCGGATGCTCTTACCATCTGAGCTACCCTGTCACTTGAATTTTCCCGTATATATATATAAACATACACACTATATATTTCTCACCTATGTTTACATTTTCCTTGGCAGACGTCAGAAACCATGCAAGTATTCCATTGTCCTTACAGAAACGAGATATCGTGTCACTAGGTATGACTGTCCCTTGAATATCACACTTGTTTGCTAACAGCACAACAGGTATTGAACTGCCATCAGGTAAAGAAACCTTCTCTCTCACGTCCTTGAGCCACTATGGTGGAAAAAAAGCCATTAAGTTAAAAATTCTAAGACAAGGTCACATTTCCATTTGTTCCCATTTTTAACTTAATTACAACATTGTTACTTAGACTTGATGAAAGACATTTGAAAAAATGTGAGGGTAGAACTCAAATCATACTATGGGAAGGTAATCACCTTTTGCCACCTGTGGTTCAACACAAATTCTAATATCCAGAAAGTTATACCATTTGGGATTAAGGTGGATTGCCAAGAGGTTTAAACTTTAACCAGCAAGATCCTCCAGCATAGCCTTAATTTTTGTGTAATAAAAGTCTTAATGCAGTGGAACATTCAATTACTGAAATTTCTCAATTTTTTATGATCTCTCTCATTAACATTTCACAATCATCACTTGTCTTGCTGCTGTAAGCTAGAATCATTAGTACATTACTTTCTCAGCAAAATGAAGAACTTAATAGCTATAATGTTTTAATTAGGACTAAACAATGAAACACTTCTACAATTATAAGAAAGTTTGTCTAATGTCCAGTACACTTCCCATTTTTATAATTGCCATTTAAATTAAATTGCCATTAACTTTTGTTGCTGGTCTCCAAAAATATTTGAAATGTTTGGCATTCCATTTTATTATAACAATTTTTTTATCTTTGGAAATGTTCATAAAAAACATTTTATAATTTCAACATAGTTACTTGGTGATAATAATAATACATTCAAGTGATATTTTAAATAAAAAATAAATTTAATAATAATAATACATATAAAGACTAATGGATGCTTATCATAGTTCTATTTTTGTAATTCTGCCTGTGTTCCTATATTTTTACATTTGATATGCGATAAAGTATTACATTAGTTGTGTATATGTAGTAGATGTATTATTGTCTTAGGCTTATCAATATTATCAGGCTTAACTCTATGGAATTATTTCATCTTGAAGAAATAAGAAAACACACTGCAATTGTACAATTTAATATTTATTCGCACGGCCCGGGTTTCATCATGTCCCAGTATCATCAGGTGAGGCACCCAAAAACAAGAGCACTATATATACACATAGCAATGGGTGAGTAAGATAGGTCATGGAAGTGGGGGAAGGGAAGGTTTGGGTGTGAGGCAATCGGTCAGGGT
>WURS02150294.1:0-20000 GCA_011762765.2 Rhinocypha anisoptera
GGCAGTTGATGCCGGGCCGATCCTCTTGATCTGCGCCACCAGTGCCTACTGGTGAAACTGCTGCCTTCCACCAGAGGTGTTGCGTGTATTGAAGTTGTAGGTGCTTTTCCCGAATATTGGTGCATTTTTTCAAAAATTTTCGTCGTCACCGGGGCTCGAACCGGCGACTTCCGGAACCTCCAGTTCCGTAGTCCATCACGCTACGGAACATTCCAAAACTAATACCATGATCCCAGCTATAAACTCTTTCCAAAAAAGCTCGTTACTTTTTAGGTTAAGGCCAATCTTGCTCCTTAGATGCACAGTAAAGGAAGTGCACTGTAAGAGGTACATCACATTGGGTGTGGTGCAGGAGCCGGGTGAGTTGATGGTGAATGTAGTTTTGTTATTGCGACTGCGGAAGGGTGGTGAAGGGGTGGAATATCTGACATGTTTTACGTCTAGGCCTTAGGTATTTTTGTTGTACTGGGGGGAGCGCCGTTCTGTGTTTGTATGTGAGAGTTGGTATCCAGGACGTTTTTTTAGGTTCGGAGGTCGTCTTTAACATACGGAGGGACATTTAGGTATTATATTGATTGTGTGGCTGTTGGTGGTTATTATGGGGGTGAGTTCTTTGAGGATTGTGTTAAATTTTTACATTCCGGGGAAGAGTGTGATTTGTAAGTTGAGTTTTTCGGAGGTGCATTTTGGTGCACGTGGGGATAATTTGGTGGTGGATGGCAAAATGCGTTTTCGGAGTAATGCCTCGGGGTAGTGTCTATTGGTGAGGGAGGACTGTAGTGTGTTTAGGTACGTATCTGTCTAGGTTTTCTTTGGTGTTGCATATTCGGTTGAAAGTGAGTGTGGAATGGAGTGTTTAATGTGTGGGGGGTGGCAGCTAGTGTGGTGTAGGTACAGATGTTTGTTTGCGGATTTTATGTGTACTGATGTGTCTATGTGGTAGTCTTTCTATAAATGGATGTCGAGGAAAGTGATTGAGTTGTGAGAGGTGGTGTGGGTTGAAGCAGATTGTGGCATGGACACCAGTGGGCATTTTCACATTTTTGCTATCGACATTTGGGATCTATAAAAATAATAATCGATCTCATGTCACCTGTTTGCATGTCATATATATCTGTCGCAACTGTGCACTTGTTTAAGTCATCTCTTCAATTGTGCATTCGTGCCATTTATACCAATTATATGGAATTGTATAGAAAATATATAGAAAGAAAAAAGAGTAAGAGAAGAAGAAGAACGAAAAATTAAAAGGAGAGATTGAAATAAAGAAAGAGAACATGGAATTTAAAAAAGATAAAACTTTATCTAACTAAAGAATTTTGGACAAAAAGACAACAAACAGTAACTTAGCTTTAGCTTTGAAGAATTGGAATGAAATGAGTTGACGAGTTCCGAAAAAAACATTTTAGAGATGAATATTAAACAAAGATGAGATGATAATAATCACAAGAAAAAAATGTAGACGCCAGACCGAGATTGGACAGAGTGAAGACGAGTGACTAAGTGAGTATTGCCTTTTTATACACCAAGCAAACTAGACCTGTATGTTATCACATTATCATTGATTGACCTCTCACTCATCAACGCTAGAGGGCGTGCATGCTAGGTCTCGATCAAGCGCACACACACAAACGATGTGATTGCTGTTTACATTCTCTTTTATATTAATAAATAATATGGTCGTGGTTTTCTATGTTTTATGTTTAATGTTCTGTCATTTTTTTGGTATTGTGCCATCCACGTTTTTGTACTGTAAGAGTTACGCTACTTCCACTGTGTTTAAACGATTCAAATCCATTGTTGTGATTCGAATTCGTTACCAATTCGAATCTAACTTTCACTGATGTGATTCGAATTCTTAACCGATTCGAATCTAACTTTATGTGTTATGATTCGAATTTTATTCCGATTTGGTTCGAATTTTGTGCATAAATCTTTGAATTCTTTGTCAATTTAATTTGGAATTCGAACTTTTCCAATTCTCACTCGACATAATTCGAATTTTTTTTGCATAACCCTTCGAATTAACTCGAGTTTGACCTCGGCGGCTCTGCCACCGTTTTTTTACAAGAGGCTGACGGCGCTTTAGCGCTGGCCCTCTTGTAAAAATTCTCTGTTATATTAATTACAAGTATGGTGGGGTTTTTATACCCTATTCTATTCTTAGACAATTTTTCATTTTATGCCACATTTTTGCACTGCAACAGTTACGTTACTTCTACTGTGCTTAACCGATTCAAATCTAGTCCACTAAACAAAACTCAACGTGTAAAGCAGTAAGTTAGTTTTGAATCAAACTAGAATTTTAAGAGTAAATTAGAAAATTAGATTTGATTTGGATATTTTTGTTTTCTGCCAAACTTTTGTACAATGAGAGTTACGCTACTTCATAAGTGCTTACCCAATTTGAAGCAGAGCACTATAGACTGTTGCCTAAAGTTAAAGTTTAGACTAAACTGCCTAGTGGATGATTCGGCCCTGAAGTAGCCATGTGTAACATTATATTGACTTGATTTTAATTATGTTGTAAAAGACAAACACCCAAAAATTTATTTCAAAATTGTTTTCATTAAATCAATCAAATTAAATAAAATTTAGCTAATAATGTTATTAAGCAATTTAAAATTTAGACATTTAAACTTTTAGGGCAATTTGTGACTGATTTGTGTCCCAAATTGTTGTGGTGATTTAAGGAAAAGTTGATATGATTTGTGTGATATTTTTCATTTTCATCCTCACATCTACATCAGTGATGACTTCAATCCGTGAAGCTGATTGGTCAAAAGTATGCGCTCAAATTCGTTCTTCTCAACTTCCGATTCTTGGTCTCTTTCCTTTCGGCGTTTCCCGATTCTTCCTTCTCACCGGTGACTTGTGGATCTTTGACCTAAACTATAGTAACTTTGAAGCCAAATACTTAAGACTGATGGACAAGCCAATCGAAGTGCAAGACAAGTGGCCTGAGTTACGCTCGGAAAATTGGTTCATTTCAAACCGAGACCAATTGAAAAGTGCAACGTTTCTCATGGGCAAAGACTATACTTCTTGGATTGTGTTCTCCACTCGAAACAGCAGCACGAGTTGCTTGGCATTCAATCTAAACTACCCTCGAAAGCCTTCCCTACACTTTCAGTGCATCCCCAAGGAGCTGGAAACTCATCATTCCAGTCAAATTCATCTCTCCGATTTGATAGCGAAAGAAACCTACCAAACAGTTGATGGTTCGAACTTGCTTGAAATCAACGTTCCACTAGCCAATCAAAGCTTGGCAAGTGTTGCTTACAATCACACTCTTTGCTATGTGAATCAAACCGATACGAGTCAGATTGTGCTACAAGACGAAACTGGTTGTGAGTATCCGGTTAACTTTTCCCAGCCACTTCAAGCGGGTTTCAAGAACCAATCCGAGTGCGTCTACATTTTCGGTGCTCGTGAAGTGTACATTTTTATGGCTGATTCAAGGGGTCAACAACAACCATTGGTACGGGTTAATTTTAGCCAGTTTTTCCGGTGTGGCCTTGGCTCAATAGGCGGCTCGGATAGTACGTATTTCTAATAGCTTATATAATTTAATTAACTAATTAATTAATTACTTTATTGTTTTAGAAGTGAAAAGCTTTGCACTTGAGTTAAGCCTACTAATCATCGCTGTCAGTGTTTGTCTTGGCTGCATTGGTTGCTTTCGAAATCCAGCAATTCGGAGACAGTTTCGTGGCTCTTCCTCTTCTTCTTCGCCATCGTCTTCGAAAAAGAAGAAAAAGATGTTGATGGAAGCGTCTAAGGTAGATTTGTATGGAACAAATTGACTAAACCTATCTAATTAACACTCTGTTAGGTTTTGAGAGTACTTTTTGCTCCAAAGCAATTTTTAGATATTTTGGGAATATGAAGTTCTTTGTGAAAACAATTTTTTTAATAATTTTCCTAAAATTTAACCCTTTTGCTCCCGAAGGCGCTATCGGGACTTATGTGTCCCGCTCATTCAATTAGCAATATAAGGCTTATCTTTTACGGAAAATCTTTGGGATTGAAAGGGTTAATTAAAATTTTTATTTTAAAAAAATTAATGAAGTCTAAACAGGGATCGCAGAAAAAGATAACCCTAAAAGTAAGTTTTTAGAAAAACTTTACTTTGATAGTGCTTTTTAGCAAGAAACTTTCCAGAAGCTCTCCTAATTAAATACACAGGATTGGCTTTTCATGTGATTCCTAGTTTAAAGAAAGTTTAGGTTTTAAACTATTAGGCATTCGCCTGAAAATGTGACACGCTATCTATATACTTTCAATCGAACTAACCCTCAATGTTGCTACACTTTCCCGTCAATATCTGATCTGATATATCATTTGGCGTAACACATTTTAGTGCTTTTTACTTCTCACTCTTTCTCCATCACTCACACGAGTAAAGCGAAAATCATTACGCATGTTTCACACTCATAACGTGCTTGACGCATGCGCACTAATTAACTTATCGCTTACGCATGCGCAATGCTCGGGGTTAAAATGTACCCGAGAAACCTCGGAGTTGGAAACAAACTTAAAATCTAACCGAGTGTTAAACTGACTTTCTTATCTCCCCAGAAGCCATCAAACAAACAACCCTCCCCAATTCACAAGTCTTCTTCTTCAAAGTCTACTTCCACTTCGAGAACTCACAATAATCCTGGCACAGCCACCAAGAGAAAGCCTCACCATCATCACTATTCATCGAAAAGCACCAATAATAAGCCACGCCCACCCAAATCGTGTTCTTCGAAGAAAACCTCGTCTAAAAACCCAAAGCGACAAAAAACGACGTCAACAACAACAAAGAATAGTAATAGTAATAGTAATAATAATAATACAACTAAAACTAAACATTCGTCACATTCGTCGTCGAAACGACCAAAAACATTGCATTCAATTTCGTCCACGAGGAAGACGTCTAATCAGAGAACCAAGAGAACTAGTGCAAATAGTAATAATAATAATACTAATAATAAGCAGAGTGGTTCGCATAAACAGTCGGACAAATCACGCAAGCCAACAACAATCTCTGGAACGACGACAAGATCAACTGGACAACAGCAAATTCCTCAATCATTGAAATACTTGAACAAGGTCAACAATAATCCCGTTTTGAGATAATAAATCACTTTTAATCAATCCATACTTTACAGTGTTAGACTTATAAGTAAACCAAACAAATCTGTAACCTCGACTTTAAAATGGTTCATATGTTGAACTCATCATTGGGTCAGTAGACTTTAAAGTGTAAAACGATTTTTCTGTGAGGCTCTTAGGAAAGGAGATTTTGGGCTTAGACTTTTGGACATCTCCATCGACTTCATTAATTTCAATATAGATCACCAAAGTCAAAGCTCAAAATCTCTCTTCCTAAAAGCCTCACAGGAGAATTTTTGTACACTTTAACCTTTTCGATCCTAAAGTTTATCAGTAAAAGATAAGTCTTATGTTTTTTATTGAATGAACGGGACAGCGCTTGCGCATTCGAAAGCGAAAGGGTTAAAGTTTACTGATATAAAGAGTAGTTTACGATATGAATAATTTCAAAGTCGAAGTTACAGGTTCGTTCGGATTACTTGTTAGTTGTGTCTCAGAAGCCTACAAATTGTATGTGTTTAAAAAATAAGAAAAATCAGTTGTGCGCATGCGTGGTTTGTTTTGTTGTATACGCTTTTTGGTTCCTTGTGTGTCACTAGGAAATTACTGTATTTAAAATAATATAGCAAGAATTTGCGGAAATGTAAGTTATAAAAATACAGGAAGTAACGCTCTTGAGAAAGTTGCGTTTCTCAGAAACAAATGAGGGTATAAGAAAAAAATAGAATAGAAAAATAAGAGAGAGAGAGAGAGAGAGAGAGAGAGAAAGCGATTGCAAATTGCAAATTGCAATGTTTTAGTACTTTCGTATTCCTCATTCTTGATTATGAAAAGCACTGATATGAACAACAAAACAACTATTAAAAAATAGAGAAACCTGGTCTCATAGACCGAGTTTCTCTCTCTCTCTCTCTCTCTCTCTCTCTCTCTCTCTGGAAAACCCATGTTTCTAGGATACCGTACATGAACACTTGTTTTCTAGCAACCTCTCTCTCTCTCTCTCTCTCTCTCTCTCTCTCTTTCTCTCTTACTCTCTCTCTCTCTCTTACTTTCGCTCTTACTCTCTCTCTTTTTTACTCATTCTCTTACTATCTCTCTCTTTTACTCTCTCTCTCTCTCTTTCTCTCTCTCTTTCTCTCTCAACAGTATGTCAGCTCTAAACTCTCAAATTTTATACTCTAATTAGTCCGTGTATGCTAGCGTATTTACATGACCACCCAAATGAAACAGTATGGGTTCCAGGTAAATTTGTTCTGTGTTTATTATTATGCATGATTCATTTATTTATATATTAATTAATTTAATTTTTAAATTTCTCCCCCCTTTTCCAAGAACCTCCAAGCCACACCCATCGTGGACTTACGAGTTGGAGTTTGATCCGGAAGCGGACATTTCCGCGGGAAGCATTCTTCACCTACGTCAACTTGACCTAAAAGACACTTTTGGCGCTTGGATCCACTCGGAGGATTGGATTGAATTTCTGTGGAGGTATTCCTGTGGTGAAGAGGAGCAATGCCACGGGGAACAAGAGGACGAAATTAACCTAGTAAACGACAATTGCAAAACAACCTTACTGAGTCATCACTATTATCTGGTGATCAAATCACGTCAATGGTATTGGTCGATTGAGAAGACCAAGAGTTGCATTGTGGTACAACGTGGAAAACACCTGTGCAGTGTGGCCTATCGATTCAAGCAACAGGCTCGCAAAGAGGTCGCTGAGATTGGTGGATTCAATCCGGTGAACGAAGAGATTACGATGAGCCATTTGGCAGAATGGATTAGTCGGACTAAACAATTGTTTAGACCCTACAATAGAGAGGTGGAAAATTGCTCCAAATTTGCCAAGGATCTCTTTGAATACGTTCAAGACTATGATTTACATGTATTTTGATTTTTTGGTATATAAAATTTTTAACCTATTTGATCCCAATGATTATCAGTAAAAGATAAGCCTTATATCGCTAATTGAATGAGCGGGACACTTACGTCTCGATAGCGTCTTTGGGAGCAAACGGGTTAAGATGATTAACACTCCACTTCTCGGGTATTTTTAAACCCAGAGCACTTTTAAAATTTCTCTTTAGCATATGAAAGTCCAAGTTATAAAAAAATAAATGAGGCTCTAAAAAGTTTTGAAAGCTATGTCTGATTCGGCGTAACATTTTTCAGTGCTTTTTAGCTAGCCTTCGGCTCCCAAGAGCAAATAATTTTGTTTCTAATAATATTAAAATTATATTATAATATGTATTATGTAATATATTTATATATATTATGTATGTAATATGTATTATAATACATATTACACTCCAAAGCGCACTCATGGCCATTGTTGCAATTTGGAGTGCAACTCCCATTGGAATTCATTGGAAATTTTTTTGCTTTATCATTTATGGCGATTCACTTATCAATAGTACCATTGATGTACACCGGTGTACAAATACAATATGTACAACAAATAACCCGCTTATCAATGGTATACAGTGATAACCAGCAATGCTGTTTGCAAGCGTATTTGTACGCTTTCTTTTTTCTCTAACAAGTGAGAAAGTGTTAAAACTTGTAAGTGTAGTTACATCCGAATCAAACAATGGCAAATACTAACAAGTTGGAAACCTATCTCAATTTATCGGACAAGCTACTTACCAAGTTTCGCACTGGCAAACCAAATGGCACTGTCCAGTGGATAAATGAGATTGACTTTCTACGCAAACAAATAGACCGATTTGGAACAACCAACGCCCAAAATGCCGAACGTGTCCAGCACACCCTGGAATCACTGACAGAGTGGAAAATTGCCTTTCTTGTTCAACAATCCTCCGTGGAACGAGAACTTCTGCTTGAGACACTGCAACAAGCGGATGACTTTTGTCGGATTCCACTCTCCTCGGCGGGTCCCAAGAGCTTGATTGTGAGAACTTGTGAAAGGTTGATTGAGTCTCTCGAGACACGACTGACTGGGGCAATTAAAAATAGCTGTACCGACGGTTCTCTTCGTGCCCGAGCTCGGGAGATGATCAAGAAATTGCGACTAATACTGCTGATCGAATGCAACCAGTTATGGGACGCCAGCGATTACAGGACAGCTCACGAAGGAGCTACCAAAGTGATTGGAACTTTAAAATCGGTTTATGATTATTGGGATAAAAAGTGAAAATCTCTTCTTATATTAATGAATGAATAAAATGGTCTTGGTTTTCTATGTTCTATGTTCATTGTTGTGTCATTATTTGGTATTGTGTGGTTTTTTACTGTAAAGAGTTACGCTTCTTCCACTGTGCTTAACCGATTCGAATCCAACTTTTGTCCAACTCAGTCAATTTGCTGCGGAATTCCAGCTTTTCCAATTCTCCCTCGATTAGATTTGAATTTTTTTTCAAAACCTTTCGAATTATGATAACTCGAGTTTGATCTCAGCGGCTTTGCCGGTCCTCTTGTAAAAAATTATATTTATCTTCAGCTATTTAAGGCATTTTGGGAACTATCTAGAACGAGGTTTCTAACTGAAACATCTTACAATCACCCAATCTAACCAGAACAATTTCTACATTTTATAAAAATGAGTCCAAAATGATGCAAGCATATATTAAGATTAATACTAAAATTAAAATAAACAATTTTTATAATACATTTGTTATTACTTAGCGTGTATATAAGTCCACCAGAAAAATTAAAAGCACATATTCATAGCAAGTATCGAGACGGTTTTCTATTCTTAATTCTCTATGTTCTATTCTTGGTCAAGTTTTCATCAAGTTTTCTGTCACACTTTTAATGCATGCGCAGATGAATGTAAGTTCATCTTCATTGAGTGGTTGAGAAAGCGAGAGTGAGAGAGCAAATGAAAGTTGAGTTCGAATTCGAATTTACTGAGTCTCCATGCGCGTGCGCAGTAAGAAACGAACTCTTAACAAGTTCGAATCTAACTTTCGGTGTTATGATTCGAATTCTGATTTGATTCAATTCGAATTTTTTGTGTATAACTTTTCAGAATCTTAACCGATTTGACTCTGACTTTCAAATATAAATATTGTCTATAATAAATGCAAACATTATAGTATGTAAACAATAAATTACACACACACACATACATACAAACAATAATCAAGAATTTAAATCAACAGATGATCAACAAAACAACAATATATGGAAAATAGAAAAAATATGACACAATAATAATAATAGGAACTTTAGAAAACATAAAAAGAGGTAGATCAAGAGATAATGACGTTGATAAAGATGATGGAAGAAAAATGGTCAGTTTAGTTGAGATCTTGTAATGCAGAAACACCACTTTTGATCACGGGTTTCAAGTGGTGCTTGATGTTGAGAAAGTGTCGCTTAAACTCGATGCCATCACCCTGTAGAAATTGAAATAAAGTTAACAAAATTAGATTGGGTATAATTTCCTATCTCCTATATATAATAAATGAAATAATATGGTCGTGGTTTTATATGTTCTATTTTCTGTCATTTTTGGTATTCTGCCACCCACGTTTGAAGTTACAGTGAAAGTTACGCTACTTCCACTGCTGTGCTAAACCGATTCGAATCCAACTTTTGTTGTTGTGATTCGAATTCATCACCAATTCGAATCTAACTTTCTGTGTTATGATTCGAATTTTATTCCTATTCAATTCAAATTTTGTGCAGAACTCTTCGAATTCTCATTCGATTTGATTTGGAATTCAAACTTTTCCAATTCTCACTCGATTCGCATTTTTGCACATTCCTTCAAATTAAGATATTTTTTACTAGATATGGCGTATTAGCGCCGGCTCTCTTGTAAAAAAATATATTTATCAAAGAAAAGTATGAATCGTGAATTTCTGTTCTATGCTCATGTTTTGGAATTTTTCGTTTTCTATCACACTTCTTGCGCATTCGCAGTAAGATTCCAACTCTAACTTAGTGTTATGATTATAATTCTTAAATCTTAATAAGCAACTTCTCAAATGTTATAACAAAAATAAAATATTTTTTTGAACCTATCTTTTTGACAGTTTGCTTTAGACTTACCTTTGAGAGACGAAAGTCAACCAAAATCTTATCACGTGACATACGATTCACCGAACACTTGAAGAGCAGTGGAATGCGATTTCGGTCAATCAAGTTGATTGTAAACTAGAAAAGAACAACAAATTTAAATATATCATCTAATCGTCATAATTGAATTAATTTTACCTGTCCGGCGGTACTCGACTTGACCGGATAGCCAAGATCCTCGAAAGCCTTCTTCATCATCTTCACCGCATGATCGAAACTACCGGCCGAAATAAAGAACCTAGTGAGTCGTTTGACAACCTGTAGATAGAGTCGCGTTCCTTGGCTCATCGACCCAGAGTCATCCATCGCGGAGGCCACCTCCATCTGACTTTGCGTACTCAAAAACATATCCTCAATCTTGTTAGGCTGGCTAAAACTGTTCCAATTGGCACAATCAACCAAGTCGGCTCTCGGATCACTTTGCGAATCCACCTCCATCAAATCGTGCCGATCAAAACCATAGGTCTTCTGTGAGCTTGCCATCTGTGATATCTGCGGATTGGGTTGAGACAGAGAACTGCAGTGTCGCTTCGACGGGACGATTCTTCCCTTCCCCGAAGATTTATTCTCGAACTGTGTCCGGTAGCAGCGGTGAGCTCGGATTTGTTTCAACCCATATCGCTTGGCAGGATCCGAAGCGAGCAGACCCTTCACCAGCGACAAGGTTAGGTTGTCCACTTTGGTCCATGGAGACACGTGTAGAGAGACGGTTCCCTTAGACCACTGATGGTATTGAGAGTTGTCGTCAGTGGCTTGGATCCAGGGCAATTCACCGGTGAGCATTGCCATAAGAACTATTCCACAACTCCATCTATTAATATAATTTATTATTTAAAATTTCTCCTATATATATTAATGAATACAGTTACACCCCAGGAGCACGCATGGAAAATAGAAAGAAAAATCTGTTTTGCTCAAGCGTTTCTCCTTGTGTTGTGCATGTTTTTAGCTGCTGCACTGTGTGAAGTTCGGTTTGCGTGCTCCTTGGGTTTTAGTGTAATATGGTCGTGGTTTTCTATGTTCTATCATTTTTTGGTATTCTGCCACCCACGTATTTGTACTGTGAGAGTTACGCTACTTCCACTGTGCTTAACCGATTCAAATCCAACTTTCATTGTTATTATTCGAATCCTTAACCGCAGTGTTGAGTTAACAACGGATTAGCCCCTTCGGTTGCAGTGCAAAGTGTTCACGTGATTGTTCGAAAGTTTGCACTGTCAAAGTGGTGACTATTTCGATCAATCCGCTGTTAACTCACGACTGCTTAACCGATTCGAATCTAACTTTTCTGTGTTATGATTCGAATTTTGTGCATAAATCTTCGAATTTGATTTCGTCAATTTGATTCGAAATTCGAACATTTCCAATTCTCGCTCAATTAAATTCGATTTTGTTTTGCATAACCCTTCAAATTACAACTCGAGTTTGACCACGGCAGCTTTGCTAAAGCGCCGTCTGCCTCTTGTAAAAAAATAAAAATAAGGTTTCAAAAATAGTATCCCCCACTCAAAAAAACTTACAAATCGATAGGTTCAGCTCGGTGAGGTCGATTGGCAAGCATCTCGGGTGCCATGTAAGGCACTGATCCACACATTTGGTTTAGTTGACGCTCTTTACCGTTATGCCTGAATAAGGTGGCCATGCCGAAATCGGAAAGCTTGATATTCTCTATAAACAACAAAAAATACAGAGTATAATAAGAATCTTTATATTGAGTTAATGATTCAAATTCAAATTCGAATTTATCCACAACAAATCTAATCTTTTAAGTTATGATTCGGATTTTTTTACCACACTTCTAGCGCATGCGTACTAGGATTCGAACTCTTAATCAATTCGAATTTAACTTAAGTTCGAATTCTTAACCGATTCGATTCTAACCTTTTCGTGTTACAGGCAACACTCAAGAAACGGCCAAAAACTTCTCTACCTTTGGCAGTAAAAAGTAACCTTTTTTCGAAATGTGGCCAGAGGTAACGCGTGCGCTTGCTCTATGGTGGTTTATAATGGAGGTCTTTTCTTGAGCGGGCCGATTGTTGAGTGTTGCCTGTATAATTCAATTCTAACTTTCGTGGTTATGATTCAAATTTTTAACCGATTCAATTCTAAACTTTTGCGTTACACTTCGAATTCTTAACCGATTCCAATCAAAATTTGCGTTAAAAATCAAATTCTTAACCAAATTTGGTTCTAATTTTCGTTGTTATGATTCGAATTCTTAACCGATTCGAGTCTTTTTTTAAATAAATTAAATCAAGAAAAATACTCGATATTAGAGAACCTACCATTGGCATCTAGTAACAAGTTTTCAGGTTTAATATCACGATGAACAATGCCCTTCTGGTGCAAATACTCAACACCCGTCAAAAGCTGTGCAAAGTACTTGAAAGCACTCGTCTTCTCCATTCCAATGTCCGGTTCTGTGATGTGTTCCAAAATTAAATTTAAATTAGACTTTTGATTTTGTGAAACACACGCATAAATAACTAACCAATCCTCTCAAAGAGCTCTCCACCGGCGGCATACTCCAAGAAGAGGTACTCAATCTCACCGCAGCGACGATTGCCGAAAAAGTTGATCACATTCGGGTGGGAGAGAGCTCGGTGGATGCAAATCTCCTTTTTGACCTGTTTCTCCATTTCAACATTGGTCATTACAAGAACTTTGACTGCGACCATCTCGCGAGACTCTTTGTTCATCAAGAGTTTCACTCTAGAGAAAGATAGGGTGAAAAATAAATGCACAAATAGATTAAAGTATAAATTTTAAAATGCTAGACTTATTAAAATATAAATAAAAATATTCAAAAATCTTTGAATTAGTATTAATTAAGAAAACTAATATTAGACTTTATAGAAAAACCAAACAAATCTTCTGTAAAATACTGTGACAGTTCTTTGGAAGTGTTTTAAAAAATTCTCAAACCTAAACTCTAGATTTTGGAAACATAAAAATACCTAAAAACTAAACGTAATTTTCAAATGAATTAAATATAAAAGTTTTGTTATAGAAACCAAACTTACTCGCCAAAACGACCTTCGCCAAGAGTGTCCAACAGAAGCCATCCTTGAACAAACTCTTCCATGGTTCACACTGATTACTTTTTAAGGACAATCCGTCCAAGGTTTGATGTGAGTAAAAGGATTAAGACGAAAGTGAGAAAAGATTTTGAATGAAAAAAATAAACAGAAAAACAAAATCCCGCTCGTACACACACAAACTTAACCGTCTGTTCACGAGAAAAACAACACTTTCCGGAAATATTTCTCAAGATTAAAAATTTTTAAACAGAAAACTTTTTCCAGAAAAAACAACGCGTTTGCACAGTGAAACTTTTTAATTATTATAAAAATTAATTGCATATTTTTAATTAAAAATTGATATTTAATTCTAAAAAATATTTTTTAATACTTTAATTAAGTAAATTTAAAATACATTTTTTATTACTAAAAAAATTTAGCCAAAAAAACAAGTTTACACCTTGCAAGTTTTCCCATTGCTCACATGTTTTGTTGATGTCATCAGTTTTCGGTGTTTTGGATTGCATCATCATTCTTTTCGTATACTATTTTCAGTATTTGTTTTTCCTGGTTTCTGGTTTTATCCCTCTTGTGTGTTGAACCTAATCACCAATGGCAGACCAAGAGCTTGCGCAACTTCTCCTTACCAAGCTTTCGCTTCGAGATCGTTTAAACTCACTGGACTTTGCCGCCGATCAAAATGTTGATCATCAAAAAGTGGTTGGCGCGGTCAAATCGTTGCAATCCCTGGGAGAGTTGATCACCGCGGATCAATTGGAGGTGAAAAGACTGGCACTGACCTCCGAAGGTGAACTAATGGTGGCGAATGGAAGCCACGAGTTTCGGGTTTGGCATGCGGTGCCGGAAGGTGACAAAGTGAAACAAACGGATTTGATGGAGAAATTGACCTCGGTTATGGGTGATAAGAAGGTTGCGAGTTTGGGTTTCTCGAAAGCGATGGCCAAACAGTGGTTAGCGATGGACAAGGAGAAGATGGTGTGTCGCAAGGCGGCTAAAGTCGAGGATGAGGTCAAGATGTTGCTTGAGGCTGTCAAACAGGCCAAAGGTGATCAGGTAAGGACTTGTGGAATTATTATATTGATTTAGTTTTTTGACAGATAAAACTAAAGTTATATTTTTTTAACAAAACTCGGAAATGTTTTTCTTCCTAGCTTACTGAGCCTCAAAAGAAAGAACTCAAAAGTCGAAAGTTAATTGTGGAGGTGGTCGAGAAGAGTTACGACGTACGCAAAGGTGCCCAGTTCACGTTGACCATCGAAAAACCTGAAACTGATCTCACCGCAGAGATGATTGCAAAGGGAACCTGGAAGAGCAAGACTTTCAAGGAGTACAACTTTAATGCTAAAGGTAAAATATATTGATTTGGATTCAATTCTCTTTTAGGTATTCGATTCGAATTTGATAAAAGGATTCGACTCTCTTAGAATAGAATAAATAAAAAAATATAATTAGATTTGGGATTCTATTCACATTTTGTTCTTATGCACTTCTTGCGCATGTGCAGTAAGATTCGAATTCTTAACTGATTCGATTCTAATCTTCGTTGTTATGATTCGAAATATTAACCGATTCGATTCTAATCTTCGTTTTTATGATTCGAATTTTTAACCAATTTGATTCGAATTTTTGTTGTTATGATTTGATTTCTTAACCGATTTGATTCTAACTTTTTTTGTGTTACACTTCGAATCTTAACCACTAGGCATACCCCCGGAACGTGGTCACCTCCACCCTCTTCTTAAGGTTCGCGAACAATTCCGTCAGATCTTCCTTGAGATGGGTTTCGAGGAGATGCCCACCAACAACTTTGTCGAGTCCTCCTTCTGGAACTTTGACGTACTCTTCGTGCCGCAAGCCCACCCGGCACGTGATCTGCAGGACACCTTCTACCTGTCGGATCCGGCCACCTCGGGACAGGTGCCACGGGACTACCTCGAACGGGTTAAGGCTGTTCATGAGAATGGCGGCGATTGTGGATCGGTTGGGTATAACTATGTGTGGAAGGAGACCGAATCTCAGAAGAATGTGCTTAGGACGCATACCACCGCAGTCAGTGCTAGGATGCTCTATCAGGTATGACTGTATTTGGAATTATTATTTATAATAATATAATTATTATTATTAAGAAAGTTGTGAAATTGAATTCGAATTACTCTAGACAAATTCAAATGGAATTCTTTTTCGATTCGAATTGCTCTTTACGCGTTTGAATCGAATTCAATTTGGTTTCTAATTACTCTTTATGCATTCGAATCAAATTCTATTTGTATTCGAATTATTTTTACGATTTTGAAGTGAATTCGAATTCAACTTTCGTTGTTGTGATTCGAATTCGTTACCAATTCGAATCTAACTTTCACTGTTGTGATTTGAATCCTTAATCGAATATAACTTTTCTGTGTTATGATTCCAATTTTATTCTGATTTGGTTAGAATTTTGTTCATAAATCTTCGAATTCTCCATCAATTTGGTTCGGAATTTGAACTATAGTGTAGTTTAAACTTTTAAATTTTCTCTTTTTGTTAATCAAAATGTATTCTCTCTTTCTCTCTCCCCAAAGGCGGCCCAAGAATTTCATCGCAACGGTGGCACCGAATTCACACCGTGCAAGTTCTTCTCCATCGATCGAGTGTTTCGCAACGAAACTCTCGACGCCACCCATCTGGCGGAGTTCAACCAAATCGAGGGCGTAGTGGCGGATCGGAACCTAACCCTGGGTCATCTGATGGGACTGATCAAGGAGTTCTTTGCCAAGTTGGGCATCAACGACATTCGCTTCAAGCCAACTTACAATCCGTACACCGAGCCATCGATGGAGATGTACAGTTGGCATCCGCAGCTGAAGAAGTGGGTTGAGGTGGGCAATTCGGGTGTGTTTCGACCCGAGATGCTTCGACCCATGGGTCTGCCCGAAGATGTCAATGTTCTTGGGTGGGGCCTCTCACTGGAGAGACCAACCATGATCAAGTATGGCATCGATAATATTCGTGATCTGATTGGACATAAGGTCGATCTGCAAATGGTCTATGATAATGCGGTGTGCATTCTCGAACCCAGGGAACATCTCAAGATTGAAGCTTGATTTTTTATATATATTGAATTTTTATTAAATATTTATTCTTTGAAAACATTGATTTTTGTTTTGATACATATAAACACACCCACACATAGAAAAGTTTGGAAATATTAGTCATTAAAAATATATTATTAATACATACTGAATTTGTTTATTAAATAATAATTTTAGTATATTAGTTTGAAAAACAAATTGTTTATTAATAATTTTTCACAAAAGTGTCGTGGCTAAAGAAACAATTGAATTAGATTAGGTTAAGAGTTATAATTATAACAATAAAAGTTAGATTCGAATCGAATTGGAATAAGATTGAAATCATAACAACGAAAGTTAGATTCGAATCAGAATACTACAAGTTAGATTCGAATAGGTTAAATGTTCGAATTTTACTGCGCATGCACGAGAAGAGTGGCAGAAAACGAAAGATGACAAAACATGAACATTGAATATAGAAACCCGCGATCATACTTTTTGTCAATATATAGGAGATAATAATAATAGTAATATTTCATTTCATTAACTCAGTTTCTTGTCAAAAAAATATTTTCAATTTTTTTTAAATAAAACAAACTTTTATTTATTTTTTAGTATATGCCAAAATCAATTAATTATAAACAACTAACTATTTAGTTAATAATTAATTTATATAAATTTGTACCGTTATTTACAACCATTATCATAAAACATCACATATAGAGAGATGCATAAATAGAATAGAAAAACAATAAAATATAAATCATATTGAATTGCACACATATTTTGGAGTTATATAAAGATAATAACAAAGAGTGAGAAAGAATGAAACAAAGTTGGATTATGTCTTGCGTGGAAAGGCTTTTTTCATCATCTTTAATCTTAAATAAGAAATCCTAGTAGACATGAACCATGCCATAGAGAAAGGTCCAAAATAGAACATAGGTAGTCAAGCCACCGATGAATCCGTTAGTGAGAAGTCCATAGGGCGAGGTAAAGTATCGCTTCCAGTTGGCTCCGCCTGCCTTCCCAAGTAGCATCACCCAAAAGATGAGCAATATGATGAAGTAGAATGCAAAACCTTGTACCATAAGTAAAAAATAGTAAAATTAGCTTCAAATTCAGTTCAAATCAGTCTAACGAGTTAGAATCAAATTAAATTCAGATTCGAATCACTCTTACGCGTTGAAATTGAACTCGATTTGGATTCGAATCATTCTTACGCGTTCGAAACAAAATCGAATCACTCTAACAAGTTAGAACCGAATTAGATTTTGAATTCAAGTCACACTTACGCGAATTTGGATTGGAATCAAATTATATTTGGATTCTAAACAATTGAATGCGTTCGAATCAATTTCTTTCTGGATTCGAATCACTCTTATGCACTAAAATCGAATTCGATTTGGATTCGAATCACTTTTGTGTGCTCAAATAGAACTCAATTTAGATTCGAATCAAATTCAATTTGGATTCAAATCACTCTAAAGAGATAGAATCGAATTATTTCCCTTCATTTACTTTTCATTCTCCATTTTTTATTCTAATTCAAACATTCATCTCTTTTCTGATTCCCATCTCAGCACCCACCTTGAAGCGAGGTCAAGCCGATGATGCCGGCAGTACATCCGGCCAGTGCCGACATCGAGGTTCGACAGTACTCAGCCAGATGGTGATTGTGACTGATCGCCAGGGGAGAGTATACAACCGGAGAGGTTAGGTTCGAGCCACTCGACGATCCACGATCATCCGGGGATGACACTGATGATGAAGAGAATGGTACACCGGGAGTTGGCGTACGCTTCTGGACCACTCGGCTTGCTTGACTTTGCTTCATCTGTAATCAAGTTTGGTTATATATAATAATAATAATAATACATTTTATATAAATGTACATATACATGTATATAAAATCTGGTGTTTGAAACTTAAGAATGGTTCTTTAGAAAATAGAGAACCATTCTTATAGACTAAGACTCTCTATAAGAGCGAGATTGACACTGAATTCAATTTTACAAAAAGTTTGGTCCAGGAAAAAAATAATTGTATTTTTATGAAACTATAGCTTAAATTAAGTAAAAATTAAAAGTATTTGAAATCAGTTTGTTTTGAAAAATACTTTCAAATTTTACTTAATTTAAGCTATAGTTTCAGAAAAAGCAATTATTTTTTCTTGGACCAAACTTTTTGTAAAATTGAATTCCGTGTGACTCACAAAGACCCAACTTCCAAAAAAACCTGAATTGAACTCTTAAGAACTAGTGCCTTAGAAAAGAATATACCTTTTAGATGTGAGAAGAGGCAGAATTTGGACCCACAAGAGAGAAAAAAAGAATAGGTGAAAAAGAGAGAGAGGAAAAGCCAAATCAGAGAAGCTGTAAATGTAATAAATGCAAATGCAAACACAGTTGTAAACAGCATATCACCTCGAGCTGTCCACAGAGTACGTTAAACGTCAAACTTGCATAATGCAATATTTGTTTGCTTTATGTTGTTGCCTTTACAAGATTTGTTTAAAAATTTTGAAAATCCACGAAAATAATTAAAAAATCTAAGTTAGGTTTTATTGTTTGAGAATGTTAACAATAACAAAACTATCCTTAAATAGCCTATACAAGGCTATGTGAGGTAATTGCCAAGGCTCCATGGTGTAATGGCTAGCACTCAGGACTCTGAATCCTGCAATCCGAGTTCGAATCTCGGTGGGGCCTAGAATATTTTTTTAAATTTTTACTTTATTTACTAATCATTGTAAATATAATAAAAAATAAAATAGGGATAAAAGCAAAAAAGTTTTTACTTTAAAAATTTTTATGGGATTAATAAGGAATTTATTTTTTATTTAATATAATAAATTATACAATTATTCTTACGCAAACAACTATCTTTTAAAGATTACGAATAGCACGTCATCTTTGGACAACTATCTCTCAGCTGATTAGCTTGGACACGTGTTAAGGTCCAGACAAGCAGAACATTCTGGTTTCTATTGTCTATAGGGCTTTTCTTGCTACTTGTTTCCTACAGTCAATTTTGCATCTTTTTATATCCAGTTTGTATCTTTTTTTTCTTTCCAACCTTTTCCGGTCAAGAATAATGAATACCACTATTCGAGTTACACCGGTTGCGGTGGATCAGTTATTGAGTGAAATGGCTTGTAAAATAACCGAAGTCGAGTGTACACTTCACGCTTTGGAATCATGGATCACCAAATGGTCTCAACCGATTCGGCTTGCCATCCAAGTTAGTGGCTATGAATCTGTGGATCAAGACGGAAGGATGGCTTGGAAATTGCGTCAACTCGAGGAGAGGATTGCCAAAATAAGTCTTGTTCTTACCACTTCAGGTTTGTGGAAGTCAAATGATCACAGTTCCGGGTTTGGAAGAAAGGGAAAAAATTTTATCCAACACTGTTAAAAATACTGCCTGGTTATAAGCCAACATTAAGCACGTTTCTGGTTATAACTCGACAAGTCTTTGTAATAGACTTTCAATTTAAATACAGGCAACACTCAAGAAACGGCCAAAAATGTTCTCTCTAAGGGTATACCTTTGCCAGTACAAAGTGGTCTTTTTTCGAAATGTAGTCAGAGGTATGAGGTGCGCTTGCTCTATGGTGATTTATAATGGAGGTCTTTTTTAGCATTGTTGAGTGAGTTGCCTGTATGTAAGTTTATAAACAGACATTTTAGAAAATAAACGCTTATATTCTGAATTTTTTAAAATTGTAAGATTATAAGCCAACTTTTCTTAAATTGTC
>WURS02150404.1:0-21767 GCA_011762765.2 Rhinocypha anisoptera
GCACACACAGCAAACCAGCTATCCCAACCAAACTAGAAGCTTTACTCATTTATGGTTTAGGACTTTCCACTACAGTATTATCTCTCTTCTCTCTCTCCCTCTTTCTCTCACTCTTGATAATTCAAACTTATGTATTATTTTTTACCAATTTATGAATCATATATATTTATCAAGTGTATGATAAAATTTATAGTTTGGTTTTTACGAGCTTTATATCTATTATATTCATTATATATTATTATAACTTGGGTGAGGAGAATTAAACTAGTTTATAACTTTATTTAGAAATTAGATGTTAGGAATTATCTGAATTTATTATATTAATTATTGTTGAGTATTATAATGAATGAGAGAGAGAGAGAGAGAGAGAGAGAGAGAGAGAGAGAGAGGGAGAGGGGGGAATTTCCTGTATTAGAGTTTACCACCAGATAGTAATTCTTAGTGAGATTATCATAATTACTAAAACAACAATGAGCTGTAGTCTCACTGTTCACTCTATCAACACTTCACATGAGCTTTGACTGCCATCCATTTCATTTATCCAAAAGATTAATTCTTATTGCTTTGGCATGAAACATAGAAGACAAGACTTGTCACGTGACATCGAACTTAATTGTTTACTATTTTTATTATTATTATTATTTGCCACAATGCTAAGCATATGTGAAAAGATGTATAAATATGAATGGTGATGATGGGTGGAGAATAAATGTTTTTGAAAGAAATATGATGAGATGTAAAAGTGGTACTGTAGTTGCTAATCCTCAAAGAACTTCTCCTCGGCGATGTGCTTTGGTGGATTGAGTGAGAAGTAGACTCGGTCCATCTGGTGGTACTTGGTTTTGCGGAATGAGTTGTCTGTGCCGTGAAGCCAGTCAAAGATGCCCAGAATGCCGTAATTACCTGTGAATCTAGTAAGATTGAAGTAAGCAGGTTAATTAATTTAACGATTAAGAAATTTCAAGAATTGTTCTTACTTCCAGTGATGGTAATCATGAAAGATGGGCGAGGAAAGCAGGGGAAAGTGATAGCCGCAGTGATCGTTGAGAGTGAGTAGAATGAAGTAGATCTCCCAGAGGTAGAAGGTGAGTGGGTGAGGCTGCATGACAAGTGGTCCAGCCAGCACTGGGATCGAGTTGACCACTA
Organism: Rhinocypha anisoptera; assembly: GCA_011762765.2. NCBI lineage: Eukaryota > Metazoa > Arthropoda > Insecta > Odonata > Chlorocyphidae > Rhinocypha > Rhinocypha anisoptera. Next base: position 1,147 of record WURS02150404.1, read on the forward strand.
CGTGTTCCAGTGGGTGACAGTAGAGTGCTGCAATTGCAATCGGAGTCTGCCATTCGTGGTGTTGCTTGTGCACGAATCGATAGATCGAAGGGTGGTGCATCCACCGGTGCGAGTAGTAGAACAGTACTTCACGAATCAGCATAAACATGATGATTTCGTAGACAAATCGTGACACGGTGGGAACTGATTCGCTTGGCACAAAGTAACGATACTTGACCCATAGATAGCTTGGGCCAAGGCTCATGCCAATGCTTTGGTTAAGCAGCACCTGTCGTGCAAGCTTCCAAAGGCTTTGCTTTGGCACCTGACTAGTGGACTGAATCTTGTAGCGCAAAAGGAATCGAGGTTGTCCGGTTAGGTCGATCAGAGTATAAATGAATCCCACTGTCCAGTAGAGTCCCACAGTGATGAGCAAACTCATCACCATGTCTGCCTTGAACAGATTTCCATCAAAGTATTCGTGCATCAAACGATTGAATCGGTACTCGATTGCCATACGGTAGTCCTCGAGAAAGCATGATCTAGTTCAGAGAATTCAGTCCACGTTAGCATTGTTTTACAACAGTAATAAAAGGAAGACCAACCTCTCTATTTCAATTGTTGAATTGATCACGGAGGCAAAATCCCTGTGAGATGGAAATAGAGTAATTAAATTTAAGTTTTATCTAAATAGAGATGTCGAGAGAGAGAGACTTACAAGTCTGAGAAAGACTCCATTGTATAGATGGAAAAGTAGTAATGAGAAGTAGTAATGTGTTGGATCGAAGAAAGATTGTCTACTTTGCCTGAGACCATTGTCGATTTATATAGTCCATTTTGGATGCTCTTGTTATACATGGATGCTCATGTATAATAATTACATAGCGCTGCATACTTGATCTGGGCTGGTTTGTCTTGACACGGTCTTATCTTGTACTTTGGGTTTATCATTGGCTATGGTGGACACAATCAGGAATGTTCACCATATTTGAGAGGCTTAGGAAGAGTACGTTCCTCTCTGGCCACATGACCAGTTCCCACTCCCCTGTCACGGCAACCCAGCACACACTGCTTATCATCATCGTGTCTTGGTTATGAATCGACACTTGGTTATCGCCATCTCCAATGTACTTTGCAAGGAAACCACCCATTGCAGATCTCGATTCAGATGGAAGCGAACTATTTCTGTCCGTTTGTTATCCTCATCTGAGAAGGAGAAAGAGAGCTTCGCCCCACAATACACTGAATGTACATTCGACACCCACCCAAGCCCACACTAGCTCGACAACTCATTAGCAGCCATTAAGCCCACCAAAACATGATATACGAGAGGCGCATCGAGAGGAGAAGGCAAAGTACACTTTATCGAAACGCCACCAAAGTGCGACGCGCATTTTCACCATCCAAAAGTCCAACTCTTCAAAGTGATACTGATTAACAGTGCTTCACTCGGAATTTGAAAACCAAGAAAGTGATTTCGACATAGTTCACTTTGAGTAAGTCCTAAAAATCCCAAGTAGGTGTAGAACTTTTGATAGCTTACTTAGATCTGAAGTTGTTTTTGTGACTGTATGTGTGTTGATTGTACTTTTACGATGACAACAAGCTGAAATTTCTTTGATAATGATGTGACCATTTTTCCATAGTGGTCAAGAGTGACAAAAGTGACGTCAAGCAAGCAAGCACATTTCAGGGCCCAAATTACACACATTGTTTACCAATTGGATTTGCCAACTTCGAATGCAATGTGCTTTGCTTTGCTTCTTTCACTCTTTGTCTAATCGTCTTATCTATTGTCGTCACATCTCACAAGTTTATCTTGTAAACTTTCTATACATAATCTTTTAAAATTACATTTTCAATTCTAACATTATGAGTTTAAAGCTTACTTGAATTTTGCAAAAAAAGAAAATTCCATTTTAAAGAAATTTAAAATAAGTAAGCAGTAGCGCCATCTATGTATTGAAAAGATAAACTTTATTTGTCGGTCAAAAAATAGTTTTTCAAGAGTTTTTAGATGGAACAATAGATCAAAGGGGTTATTTAATTTTAATCTCTGACAATCCTTTAGGTGGAAAGGGAGAGAAGTAGATGCGATGGAACGGGTAGTACTTGGAGGCGCGGAACGATTTGTCCGTGCCGTGAAACCAGTCTAGCAGACCTAGAATTCCGTAGTTGACATTGAATCTAGTTGAAAAATTAGATTAATCATTAATAATTGAGTATATAAAAAATTATTTTCTAATTAGGCATCTTAGTCTATTATTACAAAAAGATATGTTCACTCAAGTATTGAGTATACTCGAATTTGAACACAAATACTTTCAATCGATTTTAAAAGTTTTTGTGTAATTAATGAATTGATTACTTCAAGTGGTGATAATCATGGAATATCGGTGGCAGGTTGAAAGGAAAGTGATATCCACAGTGATCACTCAAGGAGAACAGAATCACATAGGTCTCCCAGATGTAGTAGGTTAGGTTGTGTGACCGAAGCAGAATTGGACCTACAAAATATAAGTATTTAGAGTGGAATTCTTAATTCAAGACACACTCACTGATCATGACAGGTATCACATTGGAAAGGACATGCTCGATTGGGTGAGCGTACATGCCTACAATTGCTATTGGAGTCTGCCATTCATGGTGCCGTTTGTGAATGTACTTGTAGATCGAAGGGTGGTGCAACATTCGGTGTGAGTAGTAAAAGAGAAATTCGCGAATCAAGATAAACATAACCCACTCAAAGAGGAATAGGCTAATAGTCGGCACGTGACTCGAGGGTTCAAAGTAGCGATTTCGAAACTTAAGCAAACAGTATCCGAGTCCAGCTCCAAAGATCTGATTGAATATCACCTGTTTGACCAATTTCTTAAGATTTCGCGTGTTAACCTGACTGGTTTGTTGGATCTTGTAGCGAAGAATCCATTTGGGACGCTCGGTAACATCGATCACCGTGAAGAGAAGACCCACGATCCAGTAGAAACCGATTGTGATGAATAAGTTGATAATAACTTCACCTTGTTCCTCATTGCCAAAATACTTGTAAATAAAGCCATTATACTTCTCCTCCACCCACAGCCGATAGTCTTCTGTGAGACTAATTCAAATCAATCTGATTAACAGGTGACCAACATCTTTACGAACTTTCAAACCTGTCAATAAAGGGTACCATGTTGCTTTACTATGGCAAGTAACCACGTTAAGGTTTTCAAGTTTAAATCAACTACATGGACCAATCAGAAACCGTTTTGAACATATACAAAAGTGGAATGTATGACTCTAATTATTCATAAAACTAGTATTGCAACCGTTTTGGTGTAGACTCATCAATTAAGTCTTAAGTTGTCAGCTCATCAGGCTTTCTCGAAACAGTGATTACAGCACATCATCACACTGCTTATTTTCAGGTACATTTTATCACTGAACTTTGAACCTCAAATATTGCATACAATCTTGATATTGTATATGAACAAACGTCTGGTAAGCACGACCCTAGTAGCCCAAATTGGCTTAAAGAATGAAATTCTATATAAGTCATTGTAAGTGTTTTAAAATATTTGACAAAAAAAATTAGGTCACCATAGTTAAATTTTTATTTTTTAACTACTATAATATTTTCTCGTCAAGAGTTTTCAGAAAACATTTGATCAAAGTGGTTAGTTTATCTTAATGTCTGACAGGCCTTTAGGTGGGAAGGGAGAGAAATAGATTCGATGGAATGGGTAGTATTTGGAGGTGCGGAACGATTTGTCCGTGCCGTGAAACCAATCTAGCACGCCTAAAATTCCGTAGTTGACGTTGAACCTTGTTAAAATAGATTACAACAATTAATTTATATACCAACATACTAATACACCAACATATGTCTGAACAAATTGTGTCTAACTCAAGTTTGTTAAGTTTTCTAATTAGGCAATTTCCATTACCAACTTGTATGATAACAAATTAGATGTAGTCTATCACAAGGAAAACAACATGTTCACTCCAATATATTAGCATAATGTGATAAAATTTTTGTGTAATCGATAGATAACTTACTTTAAGTGGTGGTAGTCGTGGAAGATTGGTGGCAGAGTGAAGGGAAAGTGATATCCGCAGTGATCATTCAAGGTAAGTATAATCACGTAAGTCTCCCAAATATAGTAGGTTAGGTTGTGAGACCGGAATAGAATTGGACCTATTAAATTTGATGCTCAGAGTTGAGTTTTGATTCAGGGCACACTTACTTATCATGATGGGTATCACATTGGAGATGATATGCTCGATCGGATGGGCGTAGATGGCGACAATCGCGATCGGTGTTTGCCACTCGTGGTGCCGTTTGTGAATGTACTTGTAGATCGACTTGTGGTGTAGCAATCGGTGAGAGTAGTAGAAGAGAACTTCTCGGATCAATATAAACATAACCCACTCGAAGAGGAATCGACTAATGGTTGGCACGTGGCTCGATGGCTCAAAGTAGCGGTTTCGTAACTTAAGCAAAAAGAATCCGAGTCCGGCTCCAACGATCTGATTGAGTATCACCTGCTCGATCAGTTTCTTGAGATTTCGCGTGTTAACCTGGCTGGTCTGTTGGATCTTGTAGCGGAGAATCCACTTGGGACGCTCGGTGATGTCGATCACAGTGTAGACCAGACCAACGATCCAATAGAGAACAACCGTAATGAAGAAGTTTATATAAATTTCACCTTTTTCCTCACTACCGAAGTAGTCGTGAATGAAGCCATTATATTTCTGCTCAACCCACAGTCGATAGTCTTCCGTGAGACTAATTAAAATCAAATTAATCATCAAGCAATGGATCATCACTTTGTCAAACCTGTCGATGAAAGGCACCATGATGGCGATTGATGGCAAGTAGCCGTACACGAGTCTTCAAGTTTAGCTCAGTAACATGGAACAACACTCTCCGAGGCCAGCTTAAATTCAATTAACCGGTTTGGATGTACCAAACCGTAATGCTTGTATATGAGTCTAAATTATCATTCATACAATTAGTTGTTGCTACGGTTTTGATTGAGACTCATCGATTTAGTCTAAGTTGGCAGCTCACCAGGCGTGCTCAAAGCATCACAAAAGCGCGCGATCAGAGCACACCAATCATAACAGTAATCGTTTTCAGGTACATCCTCACTTTGTACTTTGAACCTCAAACCTCACATACATACGTGCATGTGCAGTGGTGTGGTGGCGTTGCTATCGTTCCACTTGTTGTGGTGTAACTGTGTGCATATTGGACAATGCACAAGTCTCTTTCTTCTTCTTAGATATATCTTCACACAAGTGGATTGCCTTGTCTTGTCGACCAGTAGTTGTGGTGGTTTCTTCCAATCTGTACTATCGGTGCGGAAATACTTTCTATTCTCATCTTTCAATGCTATCGCTATGAAATCTGATAACAGTAGTTGTAGTAGTAGTAGTAGTAATAAGAAAGATGAGAAATTTTTAAATTTAGCTAAAAGATAAGAGGGTTAAAAAGTTGTTTGTACTTAATACATAAAATATAGCTTTATTATTACTATAATTTTTACCTACAAAATCAAAACATTGTTTCTAAAGATAATATATCTTGTAAAACAGAAGCCAAAATGTGACGTTTGTTTGGCATAAAAAGTTTTAACATGAACGTGGTTATTCAGCCTTAATCAGAGAAAATTCTTTGGGTGGAAAAAGTGAGAAGTAGATTCGGTTCAGCGAGTAGTACTTGGAGTTGCGAAACATTTTGTCCGTTCCGTGAAACCAGTCCAACAAGCCATTGATGCCGTAGTTGACGTTGAATCTAGTTTAAATTGATCACACATTAGTTTTTATTACTTTACTTATTTTCAAAAAATCTAGTTTAACTTTACTAATAGTAAACATATGTCGATTTATTCTAAACTCAACGCAATTTACTATACTATTTTCTGTCTATTTGCAAACTCTAAAAGCATTTCTAATGTTTTTTAAAATTAATTGATAGATTACTTGAGATGGTGATAGTCGTGGAAGATTGGTGGGGAAAAGAATGGAAAGTGATAGCCACAGTGAGCGTTCAAAGTGTGCAGAATCACGTAGGACGTCCAGAGATAACCAACTAGAGGATGCGACCGCAACAGCATTGGACCTAAGATGTTTGTACAACTTAAACCTGATTCAAAACAATGAGATACACCTACCAGCCATGACAGGTATCACATTGGAGATGGCATGCTCGATCGGATGAGAGTAGATAGCCACAAGTGCAACCGGAGTCTGCCATTCGTGGTGTCGTTTGTGGATATACTTGTAGATCGAAGGATGGTGCAACAATCGGTGTGAGTAGTAGAAGAGAGCTTCGCGGATCAAGCTACAGATGATCCACTCAAATAGAAACCCACTTATAGTTGGAACATGCTTGGACGGCTCAAAGTAACGATTTCGAAATTGAATCAAAAAGAATCCGATTACGGCTCCCCAAATCTGATTGATTATCACTTGCTTGATCAGCTTCCTGAGACTCGCCTTGTTGACCTGACTGATCGGTTGGATCTTGTAGCGAAGAAACCACTTGGGACGTTTGGTGATGTCGATTGAGGTGTAGAGAAGACCCACGATCCAGTAGAGACCCACCATAATCAAGAGACCGATAAATACGTCCGCTCTTCGTTGATTACCGAAATAATTGCGAACAAAGTCATTATACGTCTGCTCAACTAAGAGCCGATAATCTTCCGTTAATCTAGTTACAAAACCAAACTAATTAATAATTGATTGATCATCAAAACTTTTGAAAAATTCGAACCTATCAAGGAAAGGCACCATGGTGATGAGGAATGCCCATCCAAAGCACCGCTCGGTTGAAGGAGCAACAACAAACTGATCAAGCAAAGTTTGCATGTACCAAAGTGATTTGTACGATATCAGCTATCTTTTACTCACCAACATAAATAAGTGTGGCAATGGTCTAGGCTTAGTCTAATAGTAAACTTGGCATCGATCACTAGGCCTGTTAAACGAAAACGCAAATCAAACATTTGAATTAGATTACGCCATTTCTTCTGGGTACATCTTATTGAGCTGTAACCAGAATTATGTATATGAACGATAATTTTAACCTCCATTAATCTTCTTTACTTTGCTCATGAGATACTAGCAAATGTTCTTTTACAGTATTTTTGTGAGTTATTGTAAAAATTAAAATTAAAATGTCTTACATAAAAATCAAAAATAAATAAAAACGCTCAAAGTTCAGTTAGTACAACACTCGTAAGTTCAACTCGCAATGACAGAGGTACCAGTCAATTTTTATCATGGATATTTTGTTGTTTATATTATAATATAATAATTATTGGTACTATGCAATTACTATATAACAATAATTGTAATAAATAATTTTGTTTATAAATAATAATTATTTATTGATTAAATTTTTTGAAGTTTCCTTTAATAAATACAGTATCGCCCCAGGAGCACGCATATATGTATACAAATACATATATGTATATATATATGTATACATATATGTATATATGTATATATGCATATATGTATATATGTATATATATATGTATACAAAATAGAAAGGGAAATCTGTTGAGCGCATGCGTTGCTCTTTGTGTTGTGCATGCTTTTAGCAGCTCTCCGGTGTGTTTTTTAATTACTCTAGTTTTTGTGGCATATCTTTGGGAGGGGTAACAGTAATGTAAATACGATCCAAGTTGTAGTATATAGAGTTTCGAAATGCTTTGTCCGTGCCGTGAAACCAATCCAAGAATCCGAGAATTCCATAGTTGCCAGTGGATCTGTTGCGAGAGTTATTGTTTTGAAATGTTGAGTCAAGAGAGTGTTCAAGTACTTCTTACCTGGAGTGGTGAAAGTTGTGAAAGACGGGCGATGGAAAGAATGGAAGATGATAGCCACAGTGGTGACTCATCGAGTAGAAGATCACCCACAACTCCCAGAGGTAGAGCGTGATGCCGTGCATTTGGAGAACAAGCGGACCGAGCATCGTGGGAAACACATTGCTCAGTAAGTGTTCGATCGGGTGGCAGTAGATGGCCACCATAGCAATCGGACTCTGCCACTCGTGGTGTTGCTTGTGGATGTGCCGGTAGATGCGTGGGTGGTGCAACAATCGGTGAGAGTAGTAGAAGGCAATCTCGCGCAGCACACTCGCCATTGCCAATTCGTAGATTAATCGAATCAAACTCGGCACATGGTTGTTTGGTACAAACAATAGGTATCTGAGTTCTACACCAAGCACAGTAAGCATTAGGCCAAGTAATTGGTTGAGAAGAACCTGTGGCAGCAGTCGACATAGGTTACTAAAGTTCACCTGGCTTGTTGATTGGATCTTGTAGCGCAAAATCCATTTGGGCCACTCAAATACTTCGATCAAGGTGTCAAGTGCCCCAAAGAGCCAGTATGAACTGACGATAATGACTATGCTTAACACCAGGTCCGCTTTGTACTGATCTCCTTCAAAGTAGACCCCAAGCAAGCGATTGTAGTTACGTTCAATTGCTGCGCGATATTCTTCATCAAACGAGAAACTTTGAGAAAACCTACGTATCATTGAAAGATGCTTTTGAAAGATTCAGAACAAGCAATACCTTGTAGCAATAGTTGAATTCATTGTAAACCAATCAACTTGGATCTAACTATCTTGTTCAAATTGAATCTTCTTTCACGGATCATGGCCAAAGTGTCAATGAGCATAACACAACAAATCACCACCTTAGATACATATATGTTTCATCGATACTGACTGAACTCCTCGTCTCACCTTATCCGTGATTCATCGAATAATTTAATTACCAGACTAGTCATTATCGATCGAATCGTTTGGTTAGAAACAAGTGTCTCAAGGTCTAGGTTAAACCAATTAACGTCAATCATACGTAAATAAAACTTTTTTTAATGAATTTCAACAGAATTTTATACACGTGTGCACCATCACTATCCCTTCCAGACACCACTCAAATAATTTACAATGTTTTAACTAACTTAATGGATAAGATCAGTTTTGAGTGTTCATTTTTTATTTTAAGATTTTTTTGGAGGATTTCGAAAAAAAGTAGACGCCATCACGATGCTGGTATTTTGAATTGCGATAAGTTTTGTCAGTACCGTGCAGCCAATCGATTAGGCCAAAAATACCATAATTTCCAAGTGATCTATTTTGAAACAAAAATTAAAATGTCAACTTGTTTACAGAAAATCTTTAGTTACAGTCAATCTTCCTAGCAATTTTTTAAAGAGAACTTATCCCAATTTTAAAACTTGTAAATTTGCTACAATTTAGCAGTTGTTTAATGAGAGAAGTGATGATATTTTATTACTAATAGAACTTTGAGTATTTCATAAAACTTACTTTTGGTGGTGGAAATCGTGAAAAACCGGTGATGGTGAAAGGGGAAAACGATAGCCACAGTGGTGAGTGAGAGACAGCCACATCACATATGTTTGCCACAGGTAGAAAGTGAGAGAGTGTGATCGAAGGACCAATGGCCCGAAAACCACGGGAAACACGTTGCACAGAACATGTTCCACTGGGTGACAGTAGACTGTCACAATTGCTATTGGAATTTGCCACTCGTGATGTTGCTTGTGAAAGTGTCGATACACCAGTGGGTGGTGCAGCCAACGGTGAATGTAGTAGAACAGAATCTCGCGAATCAAATTCAACATCACCATCTCGTACCCTAATCGCATTAAACCAGGTACCTGAAGAATATTTTAGAACCGTTCTGGTTAGATTAACACTCGGATAGGTTGGGTTTTTTATACTATGGCTCTAAACTTAACCAGCATTTTTGTTCGGGAACTTTCTTATACACTAATTTGTGTTACTAGTCTTGAAAGTGGCCGCAACACAAACCAGTGTAAGAAAAAGTTTCCGAACAAAAATGCTGGTTAAGTTTAGAGCTCTATTTATACCCTTAGAAACTATTCAATGGTTTGAAAACTTAATTTTTTTAGATCTTAATTATTTTTTATTTAAAAATTCAACTAATTTTTAAGAAAAATTCAGAATTTGTCAAAAAATTGAAAATGAAAAGTGAAAAAATTGTCAAAAATGCCTTGGATCAAAAGTGACCCCTAAAACCCAACCCAGTGTTAAGATATACTAGAGACAATTTTAGCTAAGTTAGTATAGTCGGAATTTTAACAAATACCCTAAATGTTTGCGTTTTCAATTGCCTAAACAAAATTTTTGCATAACTTTTGCATAATTTTGTTCGATTCAAATTTTAATAAGACACTCACTTGATTGCTTGGTGGTATGTAGTGGTACTTAAAACGAAAGTACTGGTAGGCAGTGCTTAGTCCAAGTATTTGATTGAACAAAACTAGTGGAATTAATTTGCCAAGACTACGTAGTGTCACTTGACTTGTGGGCTGAATCTTGTATTTTAAGATCCATTTTGGCTTCTCAAATACATCGATAAAGGTATAAAATAGTCCTACAGCCCAGTAGAAACAGATTGAGATGAAAGCACTCGCTATCACGTCCGCTTTAACATGACTTCCATCAAGGTATATTTCCAGATAGTGATTAAAGCGTTGCTCGATGACAAGCCGATACGTTTCTACCTGCCAAATTCTATTCAAAGAGCTTTTTACAGTAAAATTTAAATCCAAATTTAGTAAACCTTGTGATTTTTAAAATAAATAAAAGCAATACCTTGAGTTCATTGTTTTAAAATATGTTATTAAATGTAAACTTGAAGAATTATTTTTTAATTAATAAAAATCATCATACAAATTGTATCAAATGTAGGTGGTATATGATATACCTCAACAAATAAAACCTTATTTTATACTCCGACATGTTTTTGTCTTTGTGAGTTATCAGCGGAAATTAACATTCATGATAGCAAAGCTTGGAAAATAAAACTTTGATAATTATTGATAATTAACTTGGCAAGTGCACGGGTTGATATACTTAATTTCCTGAATATCCTTTCGAATATATCTAGCTTTGCAGCATGACCATGACACATGAACAAAAAACAAAGTTTACACTCACTTCCGTTCTAGTAAGCTACTTTTGAGCTGGGTTTAAACACTTTGTAAACATATAGATTTTTAGGTTTTAGTAAAAGAATTCAAATAATAACCTTAAGAATTTAACCACATGTTGTGTTAATTAATTAGAATAAGTTTTATTTGGCAACAACTTTTAGGCTACAACAAAACAGTGCTTAAAATAATAATGAAAAAAATTATGTCTATGATACATATGAAAACATGATTTGGTGATTTGAGGTTTTTTTGGAAAGAAACAAAATTTTTGGTTTTAGATATTTACTCATCAAACTTGGCTTCTGAGATATCTTTAGGTGGAAAAAGAGAAAAGTAGATACGGTCGAGTTTGTGGTATTTGGAGGTGCGGAACGACTTGTCCGTACCATGGAGCCAGTCAAAAATGCCTAGAATTCCGTAGTTGCCGGTAAATCTGTTTTAACAAATTAAATTAATTTCATAAATTTTAAGAGATAATTAGTAGAAACTCACTTCCAGTGGTGATAGTCGTGGAAGATGGGCGAAGAAGTAAGGGGAAAGTGGTAGCCACAGTGGTCATTCAACGTCAGCAATATGAAGTAGATCTCCCAGAGGTAGAAGGTGAGACAGTGTGAGCGCATCAGTAGTGGACCGATCAGTACGGGAAATACGTTGGCACCAATGTGCTCGATTGGGTTGCAGTAGACCGCAGCAATAGCAATCGGTGTTTGCCATTCGTGGTGTTGCTTGTGGACGAATCGATAGATCGAGGGGTGGTGCAACCATCGGTGCGAATAGTAGAAGAACACCTCACGGATCAACATAAACATGATGATCTCATAAACGAACTGCGTCAGGCTAGGTACATGCTCATTGGGTGGCATGAACATGTACTTGAAGTTGAGATAAAAGAAGCCAAAGATCATGCCGTAGAGTTGGTTGAGTAAAACTTGCTTGATCAACTTAGACATACTCGTCTTGTTCACCTGACTGCTTGGTTGAATCTTGTAACGTAAGATCCACTTGGGTCTCTCGGTAACGTCTACTACCGTGTAGAGAAGACCCACAAGCCAGTAGAGACCTACGGTGATAGTGGCACTCATAACCATGTCTGCTTTGAGTCGGTCGCCTCCAAAGAAGGTCTGCATGAATCGATCAAATCGATACTCAATTGCCAAACGATACTCCTCTACGTAATCCATTGTGATACTGAAGAAAGAATGAAAGTAATGTCATCATTAGTCAAATTAATTAAATGACTCATATATTATGATAAAAACTTTACCTTTCAACACCACTAGAGTTCATTTTATAATTTTGTATCAAGTCAAACAGAGAAATTACTCAGATTCTTTCAAAAAGAAAACAAGAACAAGTCTGAGATGCTCTCTGAAATCTGGCTCCATATTTATATGCGCGAAAGGTATTTCGATCTTTGTATGATCGCGATCGGTACCTACTGTTAGTCCCTCCCCTAAACAAACTAATCTTGAGTAACTCGTGCCCGATTTGAGTAACTGTGTACATCTTCCTCACCATCTTCACTTATCACCATGAAGTGGTAGTTCCTTCATCGAGATAGACTATTCTACATAGTATCACTTGATATTTCGGTACAGTACGTGCTGATAAGAAAGAGTGAGGGAAATTGGAAAGAGAGAGAGAGAGAGAGAGAAAGAGGGAAAACAAATTGATGTCTCTGCCATTGATACGACATCTCTTCTTTACATTACAACTAATAGAAACCAGAAAGTACATCAGCTGGTTATCCAAAATGTACATGAGGGTGAGCATCGATGAGGGTGCGCCAAACCTGTTTTGGTGTTGGTTTATATCAAGAGTCTCTTATCTCTCTTTCTCTTCATCAACATCAAGGTTTCTAAACGTTATATGCATTGAACGAATCAATAGTCAAATTGCAACTATTCGCTTTGCACAATAAAGTTGAGAAACCATGCTCAAATAGTACACTCATGCAATCAGTGATTGTATTGACTTTTATTATTGACTATCTACCATCTATCCTTTCCCCTTGTTACACTGGAAGATGAGTGTGTACTTGGAGTAGTCGATACCGGTGCGTGTCGGTGAGATAATGAATCGATATTTATGTCGATAACTACCGTTCTGACAATGAACTTTGAACTTTTCTGAGAATACATGATCAAGGGCATACTATGAATCAAATATGTATTTTTCAATTAAGTTGAAAAAGGAAATTCGTAATAATAAAATGATTTAATTATCAATGCTAAGTTGATTACTAGAATAAGTTAACATTAAATGTCCACAAGCAACTAGCCGACTGGCATCGCTAGTTTACACATAGCCCAATTGCACCCATCGGCCACGCTTCTTGACCGAGAGAGCACGTCGGTAGTTGACGTAGGAAAGCTTAGCATCATTAACTACTTCGTCCAAGTTGAGATCTTGGAGCTTGCGATCGACGTATCGTTCCAACTCGGATCGAATGGCACTGGTGTCGGTGGAGCCGTGGTTGTGATTGTTGTTGTTGCGTTCCATTTCCTCACGGAGGTTGTTCAACTCGTGGTTGTGGAAGCCAAGAACGCCTGCGATCGAGGTGAAGTTGTGCTGGATCTCGTCGAGATGCACCACACCGCGAACCCATTCCTCGCTCACACTGGCACCCGAACCATGTGCCTCAACCTTTGAGAGACGCTGGTGGAACTGGTTCAGTCGATCGTTGACCGATTGCCAAAGTTCACTCTCGCGACGGTTCATCTGTTCCTGGAGTTGACTCATTCGGCGTTCGAATTCTTCACGAACTCGCGACACCTCCTCCTCGAATCGACCACAGTTGCAGCTGGCATTGCCACTTCCGTTTCCACTTTCATTCTCCTCATCACTTGGCTCTTCGTTGTTGGTGCGGAATCGTTCGCAAACAATAGAATTCATTGCGAAGCAGTAGTTGTCACTCCACTGACCAGCGTTGGCACTGCTCGGCGAGTTGATCTGCAGGCAAGCACGCGCAAAGGTTCTCGAGGGTCGACCAGAAGCCCAGTTAGAGTAAACGTTACCCTCAATGAGAATACCATCGTTACGCCAGGCCCACTTGAGATTTTGTCGCTGTCCACCAATCCACACACTATCCTCCAGGTTTGACTCCTTGAAGAGGAAGTTGTTGAGGAATTTCTGTTCTGCCTCCGATTGGATGGTGAGAATTCTGGACCGGTGCTGACCACAGTAGCGATCCGCGTCGGACAAGGTGCCCACCACTCCATCGATCACTCGGTAGCACTTGTCACCGTGAGAAGTCCATCCCGCACTACAGGCCATGCCTACACACCAAACCAAGCAAAACAGTCATAATTGATTAGCATACAATCTATGTCATTGCAAATATGCTATTTATCATCTACATTCAAAAAATACTGATCAATCACATGAAATCTTTTCATTTCAAAATTAATAACCGTGATAAAGTTAAAAATATAATTAAAAGCTAATTAGGGCAAGTCAGCTAAAACTTAACATTTCTGTGATTTAAAATGCTAATTGAACACTATAAAAACCTTTTACAGAAAGTTTATAGGTAGAGAAACTTAATCTTTCTAAAGAGTTTCTGATAATTGGTAGACAAAAAAAACGATTTTTTAGTGAAACGTACCTGAGCCGAGTAGAGTTGCAAAGACGAGAATTGCGAACTTCATTTTCGCTTCCTTTGTTTAGGTTCCAAGTTTCAGTACTAAAGTCTTTGTTTTCAGGTATTCAGGAAGGTTTAGTTTGAGATAATTCTAGCTTGTCTAGTGCCATGTCCACCTCTTATATACCTTTTCACTATGTTGGTTAATTATGTCTAGAAGGTGGTAGATTGGTTAGGATATTGCTTGGGATCATAAAACCAGCACCAGAAGAGACTGGGGGAAGAAGAGAGAGAGAGAGAGAGAGAGAGAGAGAGAGAGAGAGAGATATTTTGGAGACAATAGTAACAAATCATCCCACTGTTTCTTTCTGTGAGCGTGCTCATGATCACATGTCACCCGGTGCCGATTGCATCTTTGTTGCACCTGAATCATCTACACCCCATTCATCTCTGTGCCTGGCAACTCAAAGTTTGTGAGTTTGTGGAGACCAGACAGGAGAGAGTAGGAATTGCCAAAAAGCAAGGTCACTCGAGTGCGATTCTATTAATCCCGTATATTGTTTGCCGATATTGTTTGGAATATCGCAACGATAACAACATAAACAGTAGCATCGATTGTTGTCATCGATATTGACACTTATCGAGTGATGTTAAAAGTGATCGATTGTGTGAAGATCAGTGTAGAGGTTGGCATGTTAATATTAAATGTAATTATCTTTCTAAAAATACATATCGAAGGGTTCAAGCTCCAAACTTCAAGAAAATGTTAGACACTGCAGTATGCATGGATTAGATAATGATATACATCAAATTAACAACCATTCGAATTGTACTATGAGATAATTTTGCTAATATTATAAAAAATTTGGCATTTCAAGGTTATTAAAATAGTCTAAACAAGAGTCACATGAGTTATGTGATAGGAGGAATTGAGATTTATCGTAAACAAAAATTCCGAATATGTATTATTATCTAAAAATATAATAATTTTAGTGTGTAAAGAACTCACATAAAAAATTTTCCTCAAGATCTGTAATCTTTGTCCTTATCCGGTGTATCCTGGAGTGCAATCTCATGGTCAAGATGAGGTGCAGTTGTTGTTATGTATCTTCTAGTTCCGATGGAGACTTCTCCTCAAGTGTACAAACATAATGTAATGTTACATAAGGGTTGTACCAATGTCGGCATCCAGTTGTTTATTGGATGCGCAGTGAAACCAATTGTAAGAATTAATAATAAGTCAGGTGCACCAGAATGAGTTGGTGAGTTTACTGCCTAGGAACAACCATCCCGTGGGTGGTGTGATGCTGCGAGGGTGTTGTCAGATGTGATAAACTGCAAGGATCATAAAACCTGGTGAACCTATCAACAGAGGTGTTCGCAATCAACCCAACTTGTGGTGTTACCAATCTGCCTTGCAGACAGACCGACGCCAGACTCTACTGAGATAACGCCTTGAATGATGCTGTTGAGGAATAGACTCACGGCAAACTTCCATTAGTACCAGGTGTAACAATGTGCAATGCATTGTCCAATAAGGAAACGATAGTTGTGAAGCGATGAGGATACTAAATCCGGATCAAAGGTAAATTCGAAAATAATTTTTACTACTATTATGATTCATGAAAAATCAATTCAATTGTAAACTTAATTCACCCAACATACTTTATTTTAAATCATAACTAAAAGAATACTGTGTTATTTTATTAATAAATTAAAATTGTAAAATTTACGAGAGTGCAGATGAGACAAGTAACAATTATACGAAAATGTACTAAAAGTAAAAAATACAAAAGTGTACCTACAAGAAAAATAAGTTATATAAGACAACAAGTAAAATTAAATTAATCTATTCTTGTGCTACGGCTTGTAACTTTAGTTAATATGTTTTACATAATGCAACTTCAAAACTGATAATAAACATGAGTAAACAACCTCATTTTAAAATCCATTTAAAAGCAAACTGTCATGATAAAAATCAATTTTCAGGATGGCGTTGCAATGCCTATCGACTGATGTTAACATTCAAGCTGGAAGCAATGAAGAAGTCCATAGTTGTTCATTAACGAAGTGCTAAAATCCACATGGCGGTTAGGCCAGTGAGAAAAGCACCGAGTGTGGCGTGAAGACTTGGAGCGGCGTTGCACTCAGTAATCTTGTCGCACTGCTTCTCCTTGGCCTGTTTGAGGTATCGTTCAAGAGAGGTGAGCACTCGGCAACTGTTGCTATTGCTGGGTTGCTTGTCACACCCGGTCTCCTGGCGGCACTTGGTCCACGAGTCCATGCAACAGCAGTGGACTTGTTCCCAGTTGTCCAAGTCCGCGTTGGCCAACACACAGCTATAGGTCTCGTTGACGCAGTTGGCCTCCACTTTGGCCAGTTGAGCCGGAGCGATGGTGGTGATCGCGGCATCGACCATCGCCAGTGACATCACCACGCTCATCGAGCCAATCCACCAAACGGAAGTCATCATTGTCAAACAAAAGTCTCCGTTGTAAAGTGATCCAAACTCGACAATGGCTCAATCCAAAGTGATCAAACGGACCACTGGTACCCAACACCAAAAGTCAATTGAGCACCTCGCACGCGAAGGCCAATGGCGCCAGCTCCAAAATTAATATTAATAATACCTCCAGTGCGCTAATTACCCAGAGACCAACAAACTTGGGCGTCGAAAGAGAGAGAGAGAGAGAGAGAGCAAAGTGTGGAGTGTCGATTTACCCAACACATAGAGAGTGGGACGAGTTGGCCATCTGTCACCCGTCGGGTCCCGAGACTCGCCCGCGCCACTCTGGTTGATTGCACCATCTCTTGCACACAGACAGAGCCAAATCACGACCAACTAAGCTCCTCACCTCACCGAGCGCGATAAACTCACTCACTGGCCAGCGCACTGATTGCCAAGTTCGAGCTCACCTAGTGCCATTCATTAAACATTCATGGATCCCATAATCAACAGTCACCAATTCTCACTCTATCCCCTCTGCACCCTTCCATACACGTTTCAAGTTCACCTCGTTTAAATGATTGCTACTTTAACGATAACACTCCAGGAGAAAACAACAAAACAATTACAAATGAGATATAGTAGAAATAAAACCGACAAACCAAAGTAGGTCGAGTAAACCAAATTTATTGCTTGAAAAGTCAGCCAGATCCACCCACTAGTACCAATTGATTCCGATGGTAGATTTGGTCACCTGGTTTGTTGCCGTCAAGGTTGTTGCCAATTCACCAATTTCAAAGCTTACGCAAATATCTGCGGTGATACACTTCTCTATAGATTAGACGTTCAAAGTACACATTTTATCACGGCATGCGTAGACATTGTAGAGATTGCTTATTAGCAAGATTAGAGAAAATACATTTCTCTCTCTCTCTCTCTCAGCAGAAGCATTTCGAATTTTCAGAACCATTTTGGTATGTACATGTCATCATTGCAAATTACGGCGGCAATTAGCTAATCATACTATGATTACAAAAAGTACATTTGTAAAGAATTACTGTTACGCAGTCTTTGAATTTAAAAATGCAAGTATTACTACCCAGTGAGAGTTATCCAGGGTAGTTCAATGTCAAAATCATTTATAATTTGTTTCCCGTAAAACTCTGGAGATTTCATTTTTGGTATCACCAAAAGGTAGTTATTTGAGTTAATTAGAAAAGTTCGATGACAACCGCAACACCAATACGTGAGGTATGTGTTCTAACAAAACGCAAAAATGTATTTATTATTCATCATCATGAAGATATCATAATATTGAGATATGGAAAGTATTATGTAAAATCATAAGTATGGGCAAAATAATAAAATGTAAAATAAGATGGAATATCGTGACTTGTGTGAGAGTGCTTCCATCTTGTGTTTTTTAATATAACAGTAAAATAAAGTGCTACTAGAAGAGAAAAAATGATTTCAAGTGATTCTCGATATCAAAATTCATTTAAAAAACAAAAGTACACAAAAAGAGAATATAAAAATTTATATATTAGTAGAATAAGTGTTTAGAATGTGTGTGTGTGAACGATAATAGAATTGGATAGAAAGATGTCTCAGTCTCGATGCAAATAGAGAAGAGTGAGAGAATGACATAAGCCGAGTTTAGTAGTTGTCCGAGTAGTTGGTTCGTCGCGGTGGACGACGGTCACCGCCATCACGGCTGTCGAAGCCACGTCCCCCGGGGCCACCGCCCCCACTGCCACCACCACGCGAGTTGCCCTGACTGTTGCGGGCGCGAGACACCGAGATGGGCGCACTGCCCAGCATCATGTTGGGCTGGTTGAGTGCGTTGTAGTAGTCATACTCGTCGTCGAACGAGACAAAGCCAAAACCTTTGCTCACGCCTTCATTCATGATCACTGCAGATAGGACAAACAAAACCAGTTAGAATCATTCTTTCCAATCAACATATTAAAGAGATTGTCGCAAATGTTCTACCGGATGTGTCTACCAAACTCCTCTTACTGTAAACATGACTAACACAAACTCGATAATTATTAACCACACATTTCCTCTTTAACCCGAAACAAGCCCGTTAGCAGCCTAATCCATTTATAGTGAATCCTGTGACCTGTATAAACTGACTTTCATTTATCAAATAAAATATACTGTTTACAAATTGTTCGTAGAATGAGTTTGAGACACTAATATGGAAAAAATTCTCAAACATGAGTTTGAGATAAAATATGCTCAAGTTAGATCATTTTGCTACTTGTCACACTTAGAAGTTAGACAAGAGTTTGTGACAACGTGAGTTAATGCTAAAATATTGAACTCGGGTTAGTGAAGCAAAGATAGAATGTGTTGGATTTATCAATTGCTACACTGCTTACAATGGCTTGGTGAAAAGTGAAGCGAGTAAAACATGAAGCACCACTGTAGATTACAAGTGCTTTAAGTTTCACTATTTACCTTGGAAAAATCCGATACAGTAAACCCTCAAAAACTTATGCGTTGTTAAAAAGGCAAAATAGAAGGCATTGAATTCAATGCCTGCCTTTTACTTTGCCTTTCCAACAACGCCTAAGTTTGAGAACATACTGTATTGCCTACTTCTAACAAAAAAAGCCTTAAAATAACATTGAAATTCGGAGAAATAGTTTTGGGGAGATCTCAAACCACCCGGATTGATTTATGGTCATACCTCGAGCCGAAGATGTGGATGGGTAGTAGGAAGCAAAAGCAGAGTGGAGAATGTCGTTGTCGATCTCGGGAGGGAGGTTTCCCACGAACACCGAGAAACGATCGTTACCACCGCGGCCACCGCCGCCGCCACCTCCTCCACTTCCACCCCCATTGGCACCAAAGCTGTTGTTGTTGTTGTTTCGATTGGCTCGCTTCAGGAAAAAACGCTTGTCCTAAAGGAAAGTCATAAAATAGAAAGAAAGAAAGAAAGAGAGAGAGACCAAATCCAAGAGAGATAGAGATGGAGCATGGAAACAAAAAAGACACGAATTAGTCAAGGTGAATTGCAAGTTTGGAAAACATAAAATATAAATAAATAAAAACCCTAATAAATCTGTGATAAATATGCTCAAAAATTAAATCGTGATAATAATGAAATGATATATATATATAGTAAATATATAATAATAATAATAAATATTAAATAAATTTTGGTAAAAATTGAATACTTTAAGCAAGATATAATAAATATGAAATATTTTAAAAAACAAATCAATAAATAATGAAATGCAATAATAAAGTATCACTGAAATTTCACTGAAGAATAATAATAAATATGATAGTAGAAGATATAAATAGTAATTAATATATATAATAATAAAATTAATTAATAATAGTTAATGTCAAAAATTTAAAAAAGGCAAAAAAGTAATAAAAGGTATAGCAAACGCTTGACAGTACATCTTCGGTATTGGGAATTTTCTTTCCGTTCAGCTCACGGAGACATTCTTGAGCTGTACTTCGATCATCAAATGTTACAAAAGCATAACCAAGTGGTAATCTACAAAAAGAAAGGCGAAAGAGAAGATAACAAAGAATAAAATTGATCAAAAATGTAAATATAATCATCAAAAAAAGTTAAACACAACAAAATTAGTAAGG
>WURS02150621.1:0-21752 GCA_011762765.2 Rhinocypha anisoptera
ACAATAGGACTTTGTTATTAATTTAATTAAAACGTTACCATAATTAATATGCCCATTTAAGCGTTTAAAAACTTAACGATTGACATACTTAATAGTTAAGAATGAATCGATATCACTTGCATGGAAGAATGGGATCGATACCAATCCCAATCGAGTTACGATCGACCATGGTCCGATAGTTTAAGAATATGGAAGCCCTGCTATCTTGCCTGCAAGTACCGCGAGATACGTATATCGCATAACATCCGGTCGATACTATAAAATCCGGGTGGTTGATACCGTTGTTACTATCTGAAATATGTCGGATGCCGGTAATTCGAAATCTTGTATTGTAGGAATTGTTTAAACGGACGAAGAGGTACTTCGTTTCATTGAATCATATAAATAATGGCTGGCTATGGAACAGAGAGTCCTTCTTCGAGAGAAAAACATATATGTATAATTGCTTAAATTGTTGCTTATATATAATTGTGTATCCTCTAACGTCTAATAATGTGTAACTAAATATGTTACTTTGGAAATTTTGTTGTTGTTGTGTATCTGTTATTAAATTATTTTTCGTAAAAAATAAAGCATTTAATAATATAGTCATCGCTTATGCATTTTAAATGTATATTTTATGTCGGTAACTAAGTCAATCAATCCTTTACATATATTTGTGTTAAAGTCAGTCATTAGGGGTCGGCTAAACATGTAAAAGAACAGTTACTTGGGATCACAACTGGTACTGGGACTGGTCAAAATACTCCTATAAGAATAATGGAAGGGTACAATACTGCTAATTTTTGGGCAAGCATGCTTTTAGACATTTCTTGCACCGGAATTGAAGGATTTTTCAAATATTGTTCCTTGCTCTTTGGTGAAAATTATTTGTTACTTCATACGAAAGGTGAAGTAATGCAAATTTATATGGAAATGTTCACTACTCTTGGAGCTGAATCGTCATATTAAAAAAACTCCCGGCTTTCTGCTAATTCCCATAATTCCAGATTCTATTCCGGTTAGCAATCAGCATACGTGTAAACACCCGCACAGCCACAAGTAGCGATAGGAATCGATGTTGGTGCCTCACACGCTACTTCCATAAACGTCGACTTGCGCGTGTAAATCCTGCTTTACACTGAACCCAACCTCCCAATGTTGTCCTTCCTCCTAATTTGTTTACGATTTATTGCGTTCCTTGCTGTCTAAATTACATTCTCTTACACTCATTGTAAGCTGGGTCGTGACTGGAGCTTTCGGCCACGCGCAGATCCCAAGGGCTCAAGCATCCCGCTGAAAAACCCCTTTCGGAAACACACGGGGTAGGACGTTCCACCCATGATATCTTCACGGGAAATCTTTGAGAGGCGTAAAAGGAAAGGAACTGCGCCCCAGAACGTTTGAATTTCTGATGCATTTTTCGGGGTGACCTCAAACCCTCGTCGTCCGTCTGTGATCGACCTGTGTCTGCCTTCTTAACCTCTGGATTTAGACGAAAATTCACCGGTAAATATTAATGGAAGCGCTGATCATTCCGCTTAGTATTCGTATCTGAATATTTGGGCACATGAATGACAAAAGGTTTCCTTTTTTGCAGTTCATATTAAGTACCAGCGTAGATATACGAGTATTTTATACCGTTAATGACACGGCAGGTCATGGGTTTTCGAAATTCGGATCATGTTGGCAAAGATTCTGTTTGACAGAGTACCTGGAAAACAGATCAGCATCCATGGTTCATCCCTAAAATTGTGAGACACGAAATTGACAGTTCTTTAATTCTCAAAAGGTGAAGACAAATTTAAGCACTCTTATTACCCATTCAATTTGATTTAAAAAAATGTATTTCTACGATTTATAAGCGCAGTATTCTTATTACTTCCTACAACTGTTCTCTCATCGTTTCTTTCAAAAACCGTCGTCTCCCATACACGCAATTCTGAAGTCTTTTTTTTCCGTCATGTTTTCGTCGGTCTTCTTCACAGCCAAGTCACAAAATATTCCAATCTGCGGCTATCTTCTTTTCTACAAGGAAAAGTTTCGCAACCACAAAAACGTTACAATCCATTATTAAATGTTGCTATTTTTTTGTTTCACTCTTTATATAAAGATTGTACTAAAAAAAACCCTTCTTTTTGTGAATCCCTCCATTGATACTTGACGAATTTCTGCTTATTCTGGTGTATTTATATACATCCTTCCGTCCTAAATACTTACTAAATAATTGAAGCCTCCCTCTTACGTAATTTTATTATTTAACGTTCTCCGACATTGGCATTCAATGAAAGTCATAGAAATTCAAGGGTTAAGTTTGGCAGATAGGGTTTTTATGACACTCGGAAGGGTCTATTGGCGGTCCAAAAGAGGCAATCTCGCTGGCAAGTCATAAAGAATTGTTGTCAAAGAAATTATACCATCTCCTCAGATGGTAGTTAGAAGGAAGCGATGGGGCCAGGGATAATTTTTTGGAAACTTAAAAAATAAGGAGGAAGATAAGAGGCATTATAGGTGACGTGAACAGGGAAGTTTCCTTGAGCTCAGAGAAGGATATTACACATTCAGGAAGTCGAAAAGATTTATTTTTTGTAATTTAATAATTTTTCTCTTTCATTCCCGCTGGAGGCGGATGAAAGGATTACCATTAGACGTTGAGATTTCGAAAATCACGATTCAAGATTGGGTTATCAGGAAGACAGAAGTTTGAGATCAAGATGTTTTTTACAGCACTTACTAATTCTAATGTTTCCAACGTTTTTAAAGAATGATCCTTTATTCTTTAGAACCCGTTGGCCTTTTCCTTTGGTCTACAACATTTTTTGGCATAAAATGTAGTTTTAAAAATGAAAAGATTAATATCCGGATGAATAGTTATAGTCAGAAAACCACTAAAAAGTTAAAATATTGAAACATTGTGAGACGGGAATAATATTTATTTTTTGAAAATTATACTTGTAATTCTGTAATTAATAATCAATTAATACCTTTCAAATTGATATAAATAGTTTCTTACTACACTAACTCTGAGTTAGTGTAGTAAATATATATATGTATATATATATATATTTTCTACAATAAATTAGAGTTAATGTATTAATTGTTTATATCAATTTGAAAGGTGTTAATTGATTATTATCTACATCACCACAAATATAATATTCAAAATAATTAATATTTTTTGCAGTCTCAATATATTCCGGTGTTCTAACTTTTTATGTAATACTGACGTAGTATATATAACACTTACGCTGAAAACGAGAAATAATGAAACCTTTTTTGATAATTCTGCTGATATAGTGCATTTCACATTTAGTTGACAGTACGGGCCTTACGGAGTAGGGCGTTGCCAAAATTCGCGCTTTGAATACTCATCCTTCCCGTTATAGGCCACCGATATTAACAGCGCGGTAAATTTGATTTTTTAAATTCAGAATTAGATAGTTTGTACAATGAGGTCTTGACTCAGTAGTTTTTTATGAGAAACGAAATAGTATTTTCCTAAATACTACGGCGAACTACAGAGAAATATTTCAATCTCTGGATAAATACCGCGATGGTAAGTGTATTTACAATTCGATGTCTATTCATATGCGTACGTATGCTCACTGTAATCACAGGTCACTTCAAGAGACCCATATATTAGTTTCTATTTATTATTATCTCGAATGATATGAGTCATTACCTGTTACAAATGCCGAACATTTTGGTAGGTTAGGGTGAAGGTAGTTTTCGAATCAACTCTTATAGTACGTACTCTTCGTCAACTCCTTCGTGCTCGTCCATTTTTTTTCTTACAAAGAAAAGAAATCGCAGTTCACCTCCTGTGAATCCATTTCCCGTGGCGAGGGGTGAATTACAGCGAAACGACCCCCTCGGGAGGTGGGAGTTTATAGTCCGGCACTCAAACCAGCTACGAAAGCCCGTCTTGGTGTTTTGAGATTTCCTTGCCACGCCGTGTCATGCCGTTTGCCGCATAAGTGATATATACAATGGGTCTCTCTTCGCGACGAAAGTTTTTAATTTTTCTCACATAAATGTTACGCCAAAGGATCATGTCGTCTCCTCCTTCTATTATACTCTGCCTGCCCCTTCTTACGTATACGAATGGAATATCAGTAAGTAAACGATACAATGTTGACCTTTTGCAATTGGTTAGGTTCTCAGCTATATTTACAGAATTTAGTGTTGAAGGAATACTTCTTCTCAACATTTTATGCACCAACTTCTGACTTCAGATTTGACAAAATCGTCATATAGACATTTCTATACGGCCTTATGGTTTTTATAGTTTTTGATGGAGTAACTAAGGAACAGCGAGACATTTCTCTTATACGCTGTATACTGCCCACTACCCTGTATACGTAAAGTCCACTCCTCACATCCTGTGGCTTTTTAAAACTTTGAATAGGTTTAACACAGGGTGGGAGTGTAATTGTTTCTTGGTTTTGATTTTTTCCTATTTCCTGTTAGGAACAGGTTACAACATGTAACTTTTTCGTGCCTTGCGTCTCATGCTCTGTGACATTGGCTTCGGATTGACGAGATGTGATATGATTAAATGAAGATATGATATCATGAAGGCAGCATTCGATTTCCTCTTAAAAGATAATATAAAAACTCATTTTGTGGTGCGATTCGCGATTTATAATTGCGTACTTCATGGTACTATATTCAATAAAAAAATAAGTAGAAAACATATGCAAACCGCGCATAAATAAATAAACTCACTTCCTTAATCGTTATTTAAATTTTGAGCATTGTTTCTCTAATTCTATTAATTCAGTTCTAAGAATTATCGATGAACATTTAAGTTATCTCAGGTATAACAGATTCTAAAAAGCCTTGTAAGAACTGTACCTTGTGCAAAGACGATATCCAGATTCATCAGATACATTTATCCTCTATTAATGCCTTCGGAATCAACAAAGTGAAGAACATAAAAGAAGAATTTTCTTTTTTCCCGCGGATACACTATAAAATATTTTTTAAACTTTTTTTGAAATATTAATCGAAAATAAATTGCACCAGTCGATTTACCGTAAGTTTCTACTTCAGGAAAGAACTTTTAAATTTCTAATTGCTTAAGTTTAATTTCCTGCATCTTTTTGGCAACATTCACCAGCCTCCTTATGGCTATTTACATGAGAAACGATTCTCCATAGGAGCCCACACTGTCAACTAAATGTGGAACGCGCTATACTAAAATTTGAAGCATGAAGAAAAATTATGAACAGAAAACGTAATAATCATCAACATATTGTCAATGCTTTGACGCCACATAATTTACAAGCATCATGGTGGAAGAAAACATTTCGAGTTTTGGAAAGAAAGGAACAAATGGAAACTGGGTCACATGAATCCGTAGCCGAAGTTTATCGACCACTATGTCAGCGTATGCTTTAACGTAACTATATAATGGTCATTTGACTGGAAATATTATAATTAAGATTTTGATGGTAAATCTTCGGTTACCACTGAAGTGAAAACGATGAGGCTTTAGAGTGATTGGCCCTTTGAGTGTGCCGTGAATAATTTATAAATTTCTTGCTAAAATTGTCAGGCTGTTTTACTGAGAAATACAGAATTTATTAAAATGCTATAAAAACATTATTATTCCAAGTAATATTCTGAAAATTGCAGGAGACATATTTAACATACTTTTCTTTTGCACCAATCTATTTTTGAGGCATAATAAAAAAGGATTTAATGACAGTACGAAAAAAGTATTTTACGAAAAAACTATTCCTTCTATATGTCTATTGAAGTATTAAATATAAAGAGTAAAGAAATATTTATTGTTCTTGGACCTTGGTCCACTAAGCTCATATAACAGGCATACATAATTTTAGAGCTCGAATTCAGAAGAAGTACATGCAAGAAGCAACATGGACAACAAGAAATAAAAAAGCATGCAGATCAGTCAAGTTTGTAATATATCCTGTTGAAGCATTTTATTAAAAAAATTATTTTTAAAAGCCATAGGCGAGTTAAAATTTGTAATAGAATCATGGGTACTATTCCAAATTGAGAATAAAAACAGCTTTTTTCTCAGTATGTTGGCATTCACAGTATGAATCTGCATTCTCAGAATGATTTAAGCATTCTCAGTATGAATCTCTTCCACCACATCACTCCTGATTCGGTGAAAACTATTCCAAATCCTTGCCCCTACAACAGAAAAGGATTGATTAAAGGTAGAGTTTCGGTGCAGCGGGACGATTAAATAATCTGGTGACATTCGTATTGCAGCATGTCTGTTTTTCTCCTTAGGTTTGAAAAAATTGCATTATATATTCAGTCTCTTTACTTTTGAACAGTTTATACAAAAAATAGGCAAGCATAAATATGATGAAACATTAAAACCTATGATTATTGTTTGAGTAAACTGATTAATCTGTAAAAAACATGAATTTTCTCAAACATTACATAAATATTTGAAATAAGGAAAGAATTTTTCATATTCTTCTCTTGGCGCTGTGTATTGTGTCGTGATCGCCAATCATGTGAGGAAAAAAATATATTAAAAAATATCCGTTCTACTATCCATCTCTTTCATTTTATAAACGTTATCTGATCCACCGTAATGAGACGAAGTTTGCAATATACATGTCTTTAACATCTCCGGAAAAATGAACTTCCTCAAATAACGTAGTATATTTATCTGTACTCCAACCTTCGGTCAAAGGCCAATGTTTTCACCATTGACAAAGCTTGTTTATTCGTGGAAATTTTCTAGGATATCCCATTATTTCCGCATAAGAAAAAAACCTTAAAAATCATAGGAGAAATGGTTTCAGGTGTAATTTTATGGAACTTCTTCATGACTCCAAGAAATAAAACACTTCGTAATTCCAAATAAAATGATTTAAAATGACGACTCAGGTCTCATGACGCTACTCATCAAACCTGGGTCGTAATTAAAATTATTGTATGTGGAATTACAAAGTATTACAAATTGTTTTGTTTCTTGGAGCCTTAAAAATCATTTTAACAAAGGAACTTATAGGGCTTTTATTCTAGAGTAAGAGTTTTTTTAGTAAATCTAGAATAAGAGCTTTTTAAATTATTGGTGACGGCGTTGGGTGCATTGATATTGAAAAACCATTCATTGAAATACATTGAAATCAATTAAAATACATAATTTGAAGAAATTAGTGGAGGTGTTTTTCTTATATAGCCGTAAATATATGTACTTCCCACTGATTGTTATTATCTCTTGAGTCTGTAACTTGCTAATTTGAATTTACTTTTCATTTCAGGTGAGTCACGTCTATGTTCCTACAGCCACTTGATATGTTCCCTGGGGCCGGGAGTGGATATTCGTGAGTGTAAAGCACTACTATCTGAATTGAAATTATGGATAACCGAGTTTAAACCTCATATACGAGAAAATGACCCAGTCTCATAGTAAATGGTAACAAATTTTAAATAGTTTTTATGCTGCTTTGTGTGGTATAAGACAATAATTTTTAAAATCCTTTTTTTACTTAAAATGATAACGGGATATAAAAAAAATAGTGGGCCTATTTTTTCGCCTTCCGGCCCAAACTCGATACCTTAAAACCTCCGTAAAGCCACACTAGAGAAACATATTGGTACCAAACTTTGACATTATCTGGAATAATCCTTTATCGATATGTTAACAACTGCTTTGCAGATTTTACTTGACACAATTGATATCTAATGCAACATTTACTCGTCAACGGGTGGCCATACATTATCAAAATTTTCGCCGTTGCAAAGCACTTGCCTAATGTATAAATGAGTACGTAATGCTAAGGTGTTAAGAAGGCGATCGGTTTTATCCCCGTTTTTCTTATGTTTTTTCGTGGACAGAGCTAGGTAAAAGTAAAAGAGACGCTTTTGTGAACGCAGGTTTCCCGTGATCATCTTTCGCTACATTCCCGCCACACCATTTTCTCTTGCAACCTTGTTGAAACACATGCAAGAAGTAGCAAATGTTGTAACTCCGCTCCGCTGCTTAGCAGGTCCGTAACTTTTCAAATCCGCAAACAAATAAAAATCAGTAATAAGTCCATTGCACAAACCTTTCACCGACATATAAGTATTCTTTGTTGACAATTAGACTCAGCAAACCAAATTATCTTGATATACATAGTTAAAATACCTTTCCAGTAGGATAGAACTTCGAAAATTCCTTATTACGGTCACTTTTTTTTAGGATGTGCCAAAATTCTGTCGTGATGGCGCAAGTCCGCGGTCATATTTAGGATACCGCACAATAGATTGCATCGATTCCTTGTTTAAGCCTAGATACTTTGTTTTTTTTATAAAGCATGTCCACCAATCATAAATCTTTAGTTTTTGTGTGCAATAAGGGATCTTCTCTTATATATTATTCCACCTAATATATTTTTCACGAATGCATCATGTCTCAGGATGTGAACTGACCACCTTGTACGTATTTTCTTGTCGTATTTCACAAATTGACTCATCTCCATTCGCTCTTCTACACATCTCTTTATTCCCAACTCCCGCGATGGAAATGATAGGCAATTCAATTTTATTCGCTTTAACATTTCCCGATATTTTATGAACTTTTTGAACATCGGTTATTTTTTGTATCGTGCTCTATTACGAATACATTTAAATTTATCGATTTTATATTTCATGCCTCTAATTACGTATTACAATTAGTCTTAGCGAACCACGACTGACGACGGGGTCAGCGGGCGAAAGAGCAGTTTTTGCGTATTCAACTCGATTTAATCTCGAAAAATCAAGTTTTGGTCAACCAATCACTAATCTCCCTTCGTCATTGGAGTGAAGTGGCAGATTTACATATCGACTCAATGTTGAAATAATATTAATTTACTTGTCTTAATCCAATTACGTCGTCTATTTCCGCCTACGAATATAGCCGAAACTAATTAATTGCCCTGCTACAATTTGCCCAAATATCTGAGGTGGAACGTGCGTAGATGTAACAAAAGAAAACGAGTTTCCCCTATTTATGGACAAGAACCAGAAGAGCGTCCTGTTTTCTCTCCATTAGGATACATTTTAATGAACCAGTTAGCGTTATCACGAAAGGAGAATTTGCTTTTCTGTACGGACGCTTTTTGTGTTGGAATTTTATTTAATAATGGAACGCCGCAATAATGAAGTCAATATTTCCTCAAAAAAATATATATTATTGAATCGACACGAAAAATAAATCGGCGCAAAGCGTTTTCCTGCCGCCGGCCGGTTCCAATTTCACTTTCGTTAAATTTTTACTCGGGCGTTTTGATGGGCGTCGAGAAGTAGGAATCTCTCTGAATATTTTCTCGCCGTGGATGTTCAAAGACCAAAAATTTTGATAAAACTTATGCCGCACGGTTTTTATAATAATTTCCATGCAACGTAGGCATGGTTATATCGCAAATTGCATTTGGATTATACGTATTGAACACTTCCACGATTAAGCACTTGGAGATTCTCTACTTTGTCTAATTATGTGTGTGTGTGTGTATATATATATATGTTTCTATAAAAATGTACAAAATAATTAAATATATATATGTTTCTAGAAATTTACAAAATAATTATTACACACAGAAGCTATTCTATCAGAGTAGGCTTTCGCAAGGTTTTCACACCCCCACCTTATTGTGTGGGTGTTTTCCTGCACTGGGTTTTTTCGTCAAGAATAACAGTAAACTATTCCTACGTTTTTCCCACGCACTTGTGAATATATTTCTACACGGTTAGTAATTATAGCATAATTTATTTCCTGTGTTATTATTTTATTTTGTAAAATCTCTCGCATTACTTTCATGTAACATTATATTTGGGACAAGGGGGGGAAAAAGGAAATATCTAGTCTCAATCTCGCCCCCCAATAAAGACACTTTATTATTATTAATATTATTATTACGTTCGAAATGAATTTTTTTTTAATTCGGGAGTCGCAAGCGTCTATATTAGTTAAATAACATATTTAAATATGAATCTCGCGTGTGGCTAAGTGAATGACCTTGCCAGTTCAAACAAATTAAAAAGTAGAAGTCTTAGTTGGCCAACCACTTTAATGAGAGGAATACGCGAGAAAGTAACGCGTATCGCACGCGAAAAGTGGAAACACAAGTTCCCTTCAGAGCTGTAGTTTGCACTGGAAAGTGAAATTCAAGACTCCCAGTCAAGCGTGTGTAAGTTTGTGAAGAAATATTATTGACCTCACTGAAGTAAACAATTTTACACTCTGGTTTCGCTATTAAGAGATCCTCAGTTAATCTCGAAGACTGTCATGGCTTAACGATAGTCTCCCCAACAGAATCGTTCCGTCGATCATACGTACCTACGAAACTGGTCACGTGGGATAACTCATCATACCAATATATTCTTTCGTTGAGCACGCATCGTATCTTGAAATAGGGAATTCCCCGACCTCTTCGTGACGAGCAATGTACTCTTATTTGTCGGAGGGTCATAATGAGTGATTAACTTCAAAAGCAACTCTTTTTGACATAAACTGTAGCTTGCGTCCCCCCTAGAAGAATGCATTAAAAAGCTATCTTCTTTAGATTTATCGGTTAAATTCAGTTTTAACTTCCAAAAGAGATTAATCGCTTCGAGAAAAGTAAGTTCATCGCCTAATTTAAACGCCGAGAAACGGATGTTCTCGTTCCGGCGTCTTTCGTCGCATAAAAAAATTTTAATTAAATTCGGTGCGTCAGCGTGAATGGTCTTTCGTTTTACTTTAGTTGTAATATCCAGTTTTTTTCCTCCCCCGCCCCTCTCTCTCTCTCTCTCCGTTGATTTAGAACTACCTTCCACGCCTGCCCTTTTTTGCTTCCGAACTGCACCAGCTTATAGCCTAGCTTTTCCTTGCAACCTCCTATATATATATATATTGTCGTAAAAAACTTTGACGATGATGGTTGATGGAAATTGATACTTTGAAAACTTCCATGTAAGTAAGCACACATTCCTAAGGATACTCAACTTTTTTTTCGAGCCGTTTGTCTAATTACGTGGATTATCGGCGTGACGATGGAGTGAAAGACGTTGATGCATCTGTGTAATCACGTCCTCTCTCGTGCGTCCCGGGAAGCTTTTGCGTAATCGTTTTTAACGGTGAGAAATCTACGGCTTAAAAAAGACTTCCGAAAAAGTTGTGTCGTTATCGTGCGTCTCTCGAAAGAACCTGTTTTGTGCCACGTGTCCCATGTCTAGCAAGCGAAGATGGCAGTGGATGTGACTGAAGGAATGACGCAGGTGAGGAAGCCAACGCGAAGGAAGAAATGCAGAAATGTTGTGTTCATCGTCGCCGTTCGTCCGAAAAGCAGAAAACGAGAACACGATTAGGAGATTAAAATAAAATGCAAAAGGTGGCTCACGAATGCACGTAGGCCTGGAGAAAGGACGGATCTTTATAAAACGATTTTTGGGTTTCTTATTCATAATAGCGCGTCTGTGGTAGTAATTTAACGTAACGGGGCCGCTGTTGATAGCCTGTTAGCCGAGTGGGTAGCACTCCCGCCGGCTAACCCAAAGTCCCCGCGTTCGAATCCCACATGGATCCTTTTTTTTGTCCAAGATAATTGTCCTGAATGCCTGGCGTCAGCAAGGGCATGGGGCCGTAAAAGGCATGTGCCCAAACGGATTAACAAGGCGAGCCCAAACTAATGGAAAAATGCTTAGGAAGAAAATTAAAAAAAGAGCGAGGTATCTTTTATGGATAAACGAAGATTTCATGCCTGCATATTTGATGTAAAAATGAAGGTTATATTTGTCACCGAAGGAATTAATGCACGATATCTCAGCTAAAACTAGGAAACGCAGTGCTGACAATTCAAAAGAACGTTGTTACATATGGTATTAATTCATATGAAATAAAGTTAATGTTGGAAAAAATATCGAAGTTTCAGGCGTGATGTGGTAGAATTTTAACATGTTGAGTAAATTATTAATGCAATTTTCCACAAAAATATATGTTTATTGCGACCAGGTTTCGATGTTACTACATCATCATCAAGCAATGAAATGTTAAATTACACTCATATATATATATGTTCACATAGTGCGGTCATGGGGAGTGGAAAGGAAGTCTAAGGTGGTGGGGGGGGATGGAGAAACAAGGAATAGGAGATGGTGGGAAGAGCTGAGGAAAGGAGAAGCAGGATTGGGAGAAGGGAGAATACAAGGAAGTCATTGAGTTGTGATTTTCAGGAGAATTTTGAAAGCTTAAGTGTCTCTCTCTAAAAAGAATCTTAAGTGTCTCTTCTTCGGATGTCCCGTGTCCCGAAGAGTACGGTGTCATTTCCCGGGTTTGGAGATGAGATATTATCTCCGTACGGTGGCGGTTTTTGAAATGTTGGAAATTACGTCGGACGGACGAGGGAAGAAAGTCGATGTTAGAATGTAAACTTGTGACAGTAGAATAATATTTTCATTTCCGCAAAACTTATTGTCATCTCAACCAATTTAAAGGATTTAGGAAACTGTTTCAGGGTTAACTCTGTGGATATTCTATATATTAAAAGATAAATAAAAAACTTTGCAATTCCACAATATATATAACACTTTATTCAATTGAATAGTGTTATATATATTGTGGAATTGCAAAGTTTTTTATTTCTCTTCCTAATTGAAGGATTTAGAACTTTTTATTTAGTGTGTGTCGACTTGTATGGGCATTTGTCACATTCGGAAATTCGCTCTAGGTATATTCGAAGCTTCAACTTTTTCACTATTCCAGCGAGCGTCTCACCCTCCCGAAAAATCACATTTTAAAGCTATAGGAAACGGAATAAAAAAAACTTTTACGAACCACACTATGGCTATTTCTATTTTAAACCTACTGAAGACGCTTCAACTTTTGCAAATTTCAATATATATCTACGGGAATAAAGTTTTTTTTATTCCGTTCACTATCATAATGGAACTCCGCAAAGTCTGGGCCTCAACGATCTCTCAAACTAACCTTGACAGAGTTCTCCCCGGACAGACGGTTGGTGAAAGGGTCTACGGAACATATTCGCCATTATAAAAATGGAACTTCATAGCCTATATCATTTACTCACGACAAGGTTGCTCCGCATGAGCAAATATCTCATTATATATGAATGAACTACAAAGAAACTTCGGAAAATATACCTAAAATGTAAGGGAATGGTAATTAATGCATATTTTGTCGTCATGCAGTCGTTATTGAACAACTACAACAATCCAACTTCCCCAATTAGCGAGAAATTTTCCACTAATGTAAGATGCTGGAACTGACCAACAACTTTGAGCTATATACTGTACCTCGCACTGCTATTAAAAAAAAAACTCCATCTGTTCGCTATACACCGCCAATTATTTCAGCGTATTCATCCTCAAAGTAACATGCAACCATCATTTAATTTCTTGAATGAAATTTCACCTATTCAGGAGTAAATTTATGAAATCGATTCACATTCGAATGAAAAAGTATTACTTTTTTCTTTCCACGGTATTTGACCGACGCCATCATCAGGTGACAATGGTGCCAGACGTCGAAACCCTGGGTCGTGTTTCGATTAAAATGCTGTGGAATATGAAAGTTACACTCTTCATTCCAATTTCAACACTCGCTAGACCAGAGGCTAATTTATGTATTAATAATATAGTTATATCAGGTGATTGTTTATGTCCAGTCAAGAATGAAGTCTCTTTTATAAGAGATACGGCATCATGAATCTCCAAATTATTATTACCACCGCCTACTTCTCGCAAAAAGGCACAGCGGCGCGCCCTGAAAATCTATCTTATTAATTTTGATCGTCTATGTGGAGAATGAAAAAAATAATACATTATTCAGAGAGTATAACTATCGAGGAAGTGCTACGCATAAAATTAGAGGAGAAGCAGTTGTCGGGAGAAATCAAAAGAAGAGGATAACGATTGACGGTGGGAGTAATGAGGGTCACAATAAGGGTTCCGTCGGAGAATGAATGTTGACCGAGGCAGAGATGGAAGATAATAAGCATTTGGTTAAGAATGACGGCAGGTGGAAAACTTGTGAACCTGAAGGAGGATGTCTAAAATAAATACAGTGTTTATTTTTGCGCTCGTCGATTGGTTGAGTTCCCCACGATAATTATTAATCTGTGTCCTAAAGTTCTACATCTACTTCTAAGCATTACCCTGCAAACCGCCGCAAAAGCGTGTGGCAGGGGGTGAGCCACCACCAAACATTCACATTCACCCCCAAATGCAAATGTTAAGAGACACATTGCACTCAGAATGAAGCAACCCGCATGAAAAATAAAATAGTAGAACATCATCCACAACATGTGGGACAATATTAGACCTTTCACTTACAATCATGCATGAAAACAACTACAAATGCCGTCACAATATGCAAGGTCAAAACGGTAGCTCTTCCCCTTCTAAATTCTCAATGTACTTTCACGCAAGACTAACTCTTTTACCTGTGGGGACATATAAGTGGTTTCGCGACCCTAATGGGGTGGGGGTAGGTAAGGATTAAGGGGGACCTCTCTCGCGGGCTGGTAGTTAGGGGGTGGGGATTAAGTGAGGGGCAGGGAGATAAGTTGACATCAATCATCTCAGTGGACAAGGTTAGTTTGTATTCTCGAGGAAACGCTGACCTGATGGATAGCTTGCTCGCCGGCTATTTTTTTTTGGAGGTGGTGTGGAAAATGCATTTACGCACTCCCAGGGAAGGTGTCTCTGGGAATTGTGGGACTTGGCCAGGGAACCTGCCCCAACCTGATCTCGCCTATCAGGGAAGGTGGCAACCACTCTAGCCGGACGTCATGCGGTCATCATCCTACCCCGGTTCGTTCGGCTACGGGTCTGATGCTGGCGCGCTTATTAAAGATGTTTAGGAAAATTAATCCCCCGACAATTACTCCACTAGCCAGTATCTTGATATCAGTCTTCCTGATCAACCCGACTTTCAAGATACCCAGAACAAATCTCCTGCTCCATATCCCCCGACAACTCAAGGTGACCGCAAACACGTCAATCTATTGCAAGCTCTTTCTCTTATTGATATTTCTCCCGTCCAAAGCATGGTTGTTGTGTTTGTCGCGATGGATTTTTTCAATGACTTGAGGAGGTGCGAAATGACTTTGCCATCGAAACGCTATATAAACAAAAAAGTACTACTACTCAAGGGAACGCTGGTCTACATCATGACTTTTCTTTTGAATAACCTAGATTTTCGGACAAAGCATATTCGCGCGTAGCAGCAGAGCTGGCGATTATTCAGTGTGCCACACATAGGCAATAGCCTTTGGAGACGAAGTCGGTTGAAGTTCGCTAAAGTCACCTGTGAAGGAACACCGTGGCTTGTAACATTCAAACTCCATAGGGAAGGGAAGTGGAGGAATTCTACTCCCAACGTCAACAAGGGTTTCCTAGAAATTTCACGGGTGGGACTTAGAAATATTTTTACGGCACAGAATTCCGGATGGTTTCCTCTTTTGTCAGGAGTACCGCAGGAGATTTTTTAAACCCAGCAACCATCAGACGTTTAGAGGAGGGGCACACCGAGTAATAGGATGAAATAATTTGAATGAATTTTATTTGTTTCGAGAACCTAGTCCCAGGGACTATAGGTTCAAACAAGTTATGTACATTGAAAATAGATACACTCTTTCCCAGTTACAGAGTTTTATATAAATAAGAGAAAGTAAAAAGAAATTAACAGCGATTAGCGTGAATATAACATCTAACCAATAAATACAATAGTAATCGTGCATAGTAGTGAATAGCAGTGAATAACAGTAACAATTACTACAACAGTAAATAATAAAAGTGAACAACGTGAGTATATCATATAACAAATAAATTCATGCATACAGTCCACCTAAGAAAGAAAAATATAAAGTGACAACGAAAGAATAGACAACCTAAGAAAGAATTGGGTCCCCAAAGCGAAAAATGAACCAAAAAGGAACCCATTTTCTTTAGTTAGCTCTATATCGTGGCATAGGATACGTCCGTACGCGGCGTAGATGTTTCAGCACCAGATGTCTAACCACCGTGGGTAGTACTTGAATGTGCCAGAATGAGTAAAACAG
Source organism: Rhinocypha anisoptera (assembly GCA_011762765.2). NCBI lineage: Eukaryota > Metazoa > Arthropoda > Insecta > Odonata > Chlorocyphidae > Rhinocypha > Rhinocypha anisoptera. The sequence continues at coordinate 16,002 of WURS02150621.1, forward strand.
TTTAATTTTTCCCGCTGTGTGTTTTCCTCCCACCCTTGCAAAATAGCGCTCAAAAGGCAGAGTCGCGCGTAATGGTGGACTCATCCTTTAGGCCGAAAGGGGAGTCTGCTGAAACTCGATTCAGTGGCAAAAAAAACTCTTGGCTGGGTGAGGGAAGGGAAGACCTCTCTCCTAAGGCTGGGGAGGGAACCGACTTCCTTCCTCGCTTCGTGGGCGTGTGTGTTTGTGGAGAAGCGCTGACTCAGCTCCTCCGCGAAGCGGAAGAAATCCATCCCCAAATAAAGATCCTCTCGCATCTTTCGCTCTCGGGATGTTGTAAGTCAGGGGCGGCCTGTGGATCCTCCCGCCTTCGCGCCAGGATTCCTCGGCGAGGAGTCGTGCCGGGAATCAGGGCTCAATCAAGGGAGGGGAAAAGTGGAAACGGCATCTCGATGACCTCCTGGGATTGCTTTTCCCTCCTAGATTCTCTCTCTCCTTCCCTCATTCTCTATCTCTCTCGATCTATCAGAAAATTCGCAAGTTCACGTCAGTGGTTATTTGCCGGTAAAGGTGACGAAAAGTGAGAATAGCTGCTCGCGTGCACAAGAAGTCTAAAAATATTTTTTTTCCAAGTTTGATTCTTTTTTTAACTACCTCCGAAAATAATTACCGTCCCTCTTCTCCATGAGCCATGCGTCTTGCCTCAGGCATTACCTAAGGTGAGGGTGAAACCCCATCGCTGAAAATCTGATTGAACCGCGGGTCGGTATCAGATGAAAGCCTTTTTGTGATGGTCCCTTCTGACTCAGTCTTCACAATGGTATTGGCATTTAAAGAGGGTTATGGATCTCGTTGGGACGGGTAGCGTGCTGGACTACGGAACTGGAGGTTCCGGAGGTCGCCGGTTCGAACCTCGGTGACGACAAAAATTTTCTCGTCTCGAAAATTCACCAATTTTTGGGAAAAGCACCTACAACTTCAATACACGCAACCTCTGATGGAAGGCAGCAGTTTCACCAGTTGGTAGGCACTGATGGCGCAGATCAAGAGGATCGGCCCGGCATCAACTGCCATAGCTGCAGGAGAGAGTGAAGTTCACGGAATCTGCCGCAATACTGCGATGTGGAAGGCGAAGGGAAAATACCACATTAATATATCCCTGGAAAATGCAGCCCTTCATTCACATATCGTGATGGTATTGAGGGCTGGAGTCAACCAATCTTCGAATTGTATTACTAATGATAATGGATCTCGTGTAACTCGTGAATGTGTGATCTTATTAATATTGGTTACTTATCAACCTTCATATGATTCCTTCATAGTTCCTGGAAGCATAGAAAAGGATACAAGTCGAATTTTTTTTAAGGCTGGATATTATATTAGTGTTTGTGGTTTAGATGTATGTAATCAGGGTCGTTGCCAACTTCCAAGATAGGGGAAGCTTAACATTTATAGAGCTTATAGGGAAAGAAGAAAATGCGTTGAACTAAATCAATTTATTTCAATAATTATGTATAAAATTAGTTATGTATATTTCTTCGTGACCTTAAAAAGGACAAAAATTGATTTTTAGTTATAGGGAAGCTTTCTTTCTTAAATCCTCCGTATTAATTTTTATTTTTATATTTTTTTCACAACTCATTTTTCTAGAGGTTAGCAAAACCCCCTCCTGCCCTTCTGCCCCCTGACGACACCCATGCATGTAATTTTGTTGGTCACAAATTTATGTTACTTTCAAAGTAAGCTTTTAAAATCAGTTTTCACTTCTTGAACCAGTATATTTAAATTCATTAATTCTCACTGACTGTGGTAAAGTAAAATCAATTTAAGAATAGAAATGTAGCATCATGACTGAATAAAGGTTATGGTGTGCAAAACGTACCTACGTTACTCTTTGGAAGATTGGCAGGAACTTTAGTTGTTTACGAAATTATCTGTACGAAACTGAATACAGTTGAAATGGCGAAAGGAAAAAATGTTTTTTTTTTCAGCGAAATAAACTTAAAGAGAGAGAGGAAGAGAAAATTGATAAGGTCCGCTTTGGGAAGGGACGCAAGTAAAAGGTCAGCGAAAGCTTTAATATGGAACGTGGAAATAACTTCCTTGGCAACCTCGTCATGGAGGGAAGAGAATGGGCGTAGATTGGAGGCCTTTGTTGAACACACAGACACGCGCGTGTGCGGGGGAGGAGGAAGATGGCGAAAAGAAAGGAAGACAAACGAGGATATGTTCTGCGAATTTTAGGGGAGGATAGAAAGTTATTGGGTGAAACTTGAAGGAAACAGGGAAGGTGTGAGGGGTTATCACTAAGGGACAAAGGAGATCATTAGGAGAAATAAGGAGAAGACAAGAAAAAGCGGAGGGAGAAAACAGAAACATTCCAGGGGACTGAGATATTTAAGAGAGCGCGTTAAGGTGGAATGTCGTCTAAGAGAGGGGAAGGCAGGAGGAAAGGTAGGTATTTTAAACTTAATGTGGGGAGGAATCACAAAAGTATTTGTAGATTGAAGCACATTGCTTTCGTTTTTAAGTAACACTTTAAATCCTATGTTCAGAGTAGAAAATTTAGAAGAATTAGCTTTGCTGTTTATAATTGCTAAAAGAATTACTAATTATAATGGTAAAATAATTACTTTGCGTCATTCCAAAGATTGGTTTATGGGAGGTCTTCAATCTATATGTCCCTTGCCAACCACTTTATACCTAGGATAGAGTTTCGGGCGTTATTTTATGAAGGTCATTCATTGTAGGAAATTTAGAAGAATTGACTTTTCCATTTTCACATAAATAGTTATTTGGTCCGACCGTGGTTTAGTTACAAAGTAACATTATCAAGGTGACAAGTGACCAATACTTCAGTTTATATAGGCAAGGTAGGTAGTTGGGGTGGAAAGGTTCGAGGGAGTGGAGGGAGGGGGTAGGTATGATGGATTTGGAAACACTGAGTGGCTGGATGGGGTGGGGGGAAGGGGGAAGAGGTGTAGGGGTGGGGGAGAGGGTGGGTTAAGGTAGGGAGACGTTACGCGGCGGAAGGTGGGAGGAAGAGGTGGAGTGGTCAGGTTGACTGTTTATGTGGAAATAGCAAACTTAATTCTTCTCAATTCCCTACGATGAATGACTTCCACAAAGTTACGCCCACAACTGTATCCTACTTCTCTTCTCTGGTCAGCAATCTGTAGATTGCTTGGCAGCAGTCTTTCGTCTCCATTTCCCTCGATCTTGGGCCAGCCTCTTCAACTCCAAGTAGGAATGGCAGCCCATATCCTCTGCAATTCGTTTAATATATTCCTTCCTGGGTCTTCCTCTCGCATTGTTGCCATGAACTAGGCCCACTAATTTAATGTTCCTAATTGTCCTTCATGTCTTACAGTGTGGCCTATCCATGTGTCTCGTCTCTTTCTCATTGTTTTCCACAGCCATGACAACTCATCAGCACTCCGTAGTACAGTATCATTTGCCACCCTCTCCGTCCAAGATATTTTGATGATTCTCCGGTAGCACCACATCTCAAAGGCCTCTGCTCTCTTTCTTCCATCCGTGCCAAGTGTCCTCGTCTCACTTTCATAAAGTATTACACTCCACACAAATGTCTTGATTAGGAGTTTTCTTAGACCTAAATTAATGTCGTTGGAAGTTAAGAGCCCTTTCTTCTTATTAAAAGCATCCTTGGCCTAGTTAATCTTACTGATGAGATCTTTGGGGCTTCCTCCATCTGATGTGATTTTTCTTCCAAGGTACTGGAACTCCTGTGCTGTATCCTACTATGTTCAGAATTTATCTAAATAAGAAAGAGCGGGATATTTTTTTTGCAGAGTTTTGCAAAGTTTAAAAATTCCCCGCTTAAACCTAGTTATGACTAGATAACCTGAGAATGAATTGATAGATACCTTTAATATACTCGTACCTAGGACTACCGTTCATCCTTACAGTACTCTAATTTGTCGAAAATTTGTTATTTTACCAATAGTTTTCTAACTGTAGGTATGTTGGAATATTTAACCACAACTGAAAGTGATCTCACATTTACACTGACCAGTGAAGCCAAGAGCCCTATTTGCATTGCCTCTGTAGTTAAGAAAGCCTCCCTACTTTCATTTACCCTTTATGCTAAGCAAAATACATCCTCCTTCCTCTCTCTGCCCCTCTATCTCCTAATTTTCCCAAACTTCGAAGGCCATTTCAACATTCCTTCTTCGGTTATATTTATCCCATCCATTTTATCTTTGTTCCTTTACTACAATTAATGTTACTTGTAACTCCTGTTCTTATTCATCAATTTTGCTTTACCATCCTGCTTCAAACATTAGGTACGTATTACACCATATATCAAATACTGACTCTAGAAGAAATATAGCGACTATTACGAGTAGTAGTAGTATTTCTCGTACATCTAGTAGACCTTTTAGTCTGACAGGTATTCCTTTTTAATCAGGACATATTGGTGGTGTAATTTATTATACAAAGTCTTTCATCATTCCGCATGAAATTCACTTCAACATAGAAAAAATGGAGTAAAATATTAGCCGCTGACATCACTAACTTTTATAAAGGCATTGATTTATCAGTAGAATAGAAAAAAACCGATTGTAGTGAATATAGCCGAAAAGTGTCACGATCTATTTTGAATCTTCTGCCTTTTAAAATGTTGTAATTTAATTTTAAATCTCTCAGTGCTTACTATTTTATTGCCCAAGAGCGTCTACTGGAAAATGAAACTCGTGGTGAAAGGACCAAGAGGGAAAAGATTTGCCATTCACTTTGCCATTAGTCTTTGTTTCTATGCATAAAATTTCGTTTCGCAATCCGTAAACATAATTTCACGGGTCATGTGGTCCCAACTTTCTCGAGAGTTTCCAGCATAATGGGAAATTTATTTTCAAACAAACTAACCTAAATTCCGCGAAAAGTTTCGTAAATATTTCGTAACTATCTCACATTAGGCGTCTAAGAATTTAAGACCCACCAAACAATTACAGTTTTCGACGCAGAGGCCTGTTTAATAGTTTTGGTTTGAATTTACCTGTTACTAAGGTAAACAGAGCGTGTAAAAATCCACACGGATAGAAAATAATAATAATTTACTGTTATAGGACCAAATGTCCTTAGGAAAAGCATTCGTCATAACAATATCTCAGATTAACAAAACAAAAAGTGAAAAAGAAAACATATACAAAGGACAGAAAAATCAATAAGCAGTACACCCCACAAGCAAGTAGTAAACAGCAAGCAAACAGTAAACATAACAAGAACATACAGAGATAAAAATGTACATAATTTTGACAAAATACAAAAATATAAATTACATTAATTCGGATCAACGTTATCAGGTAGATGTACAATTAGATAGGATAACATACCCTTCCTAAATTGGTGAATATTTTTAGAACTATTAATCTCATCAGGATTGCCTTTCCACACTCTCATAGCAGAGTTAATGGAGGGCAATAAATAACAATCTGTACGACATTCTGGTTGTTTAAAGCCCCTTTGCGCTCTTACAAGTCTTCCAGGATTATTAAAATCCGCAATAATCATGTCATGTAAGTACTTTGGCTCTTGATTGTATAGTATTTCGTACATGAAAATAGGGAATTGCAGTTTTCTTCTATTGTCAAGTTGCAGCCACTTTAACCGGAAGTAATACGGCGTGGTAGTGATCATTCATTTCAACTTTGAATATGTATCTTACACCAGCATTGAGTGAACTTTGACCTTTTTGCGCCAATTACACAGTCAAAGATGTGGGGGGGGGGTGCAGTGAGTCCCTTTCAC